>JAPSGF010000019.1:3949884-4023294 GCA_035772895.1 Perdix hodgsoniae | reverse complement strand
CTATCTATCTATCTATCTATCTATCTATCTATCTATCTATCTATCTATCCATCCTCCTATAATTCAGAGCCACATGATGCAGTTTTAATTTAAATGTGATTTTAATGTTTTTTGCTTTTCTATTGCTGTGATGTGTGTTGTCAGTAGAAGTGTTGCTGGCTCAGATATGAGCTCTGTGCTGCTCCCTGGTTTTGTTTTATGTATGATCCTGAGTGAAGTTGTTGCTCTGATGTGTACATTGGGTACGAGGGTATGTTGGGTGCAAATACAGAGGTCATTCTCTGCTGGGGCAGCTGAACCCTGGGCTCTTCTGTCAGTCAGAGTACCCAGATACTTCTGGAATTAGAACTGATTAGAACAAAAGGTTACATGCAGCCGATATCTGTAGTCCTCACATTTCACTGTGCTCTGCTAGTTATGAAAAGAATTTTATGATGAAAGCATATGAGAAGAAGGAGAAATGCTGGAATGTTGTATCTTAGCCAGATGAGAAGTTGTTAAAATTTGTTAAATATGTCCTAAATATATTAGGATATACAGCTGTACTTTAAAAAAGGCTGTGAAAATAATTTAAAAGATGAAAATATCATAAGAAATTACTTCATGTCCATGATGTGACAGATTTAGGGAGAGAAAGAGAATGGGGGATCCAGTTCATTTAATAGCCCAACAAGGCATACCAGTAGGATAGGATGCCAGACACCCTGATTCAAGACAGTATCTTAATCTTGGAAACTTTTCATTAAGTTAGGCTGTTTTTTCAGCTAGCCTCAATTATTATTAAACTATGTAGGAGCAGAGTGGGAGTCCAGATTTTCTGACAGAATAACAAGATAAAAAGCCTCCTATGATGCAGATTTTCTCTTTCCTTCAACTCCTACCCCACATCTGGCAGGTGAGAGTAGAACAGACCAGAGGCCACGCAGAATGATCATTATGCTATGGCCCGTGTCACAGGAGACCACTGCAGGTTCTTCAAGGGTCGTGGAAAGCATCCCAGCAGCCAGGTGGCTTTGCTGTCATAGGATATCCCTTGCTTTCTAAAACAGATCATTGCTCTGGCATCCACTGAAATCTATGTTGTTGGCTGATGGCCAGATATTCTCCACTTGCTTGCACAGGCCATCGGAGCTGACACATACGTTTTGCCCGTTAGAGAGCTGGAACAACTCTCCTATGAGGAAAGGCTGAGGGAGTTGGGCTTCTTCAGCTCAGAGAAGAAAAGGTTTTGTGGAGACCTCATTGTGGCCTGTCAGTGTTTTAAGGGAGCTCATAAACCTGACAGAGTCTGACTTTTACATCATCTGATAGTGGTAGGACAAGGGAGAATGGCTTTAAACTAAAAGAGGGGAGATTAAGGTTAAATGTTAGGAAGAAATTCATTACTCAGAGGCTGGTGAGGCATTGGCACAGACTGCCCAGAGAATTTATGAATGTTCCGTGCCTGGAGGTGTTCACAGCCAGGTTGGATGGGGCCCTGAACAGCCTGATCCAGTGTTTGGCAACCCTGTCCATAGCATTCTATGATTCTAGGATTCTATGATTCTACAGTTTATTAATTCCCTTATCTGTCAATTACAACCAGGAGCTTGTTGGGCTCCTTCCTCCTGCTGGTTCTCCCCGCAGCTGCACAGAAGCAGTCATAGTGAGTTAGTTCCCATCACCAAGGTGACTCATAGCCAGATCTACACTCCTCCTAAAATAGGAACTCACTGATAGATCTGTCTTTCTACCATAGTCAATCTATGAGAAAAATCGCTATGTATTTGGCTGTATCTGAAACATAGTAATAGTAAAATCTAGACTTGTGGAGCTTATCCATAGCAAGGCTTGGCCTTGGTGGCCTTCCAAGTGCACATAGAGCTCCACAGACCTGGACTCAGTTCTTTGCAATTTCTGAGTAGAGGCCATCACAAAATCAGGTGGTTTTTTTTTTTTGTTATTTGAAAAAGCTCCAAGGGAGACCATATATATAATCAATTTATCTCCCCAACATTTCTGTTCAGAAAATTGGGTCTGTGAAAAGGGTTCTATTTAACAAATGTACGTATGTATGTAATGCTAAGCTTTATAAACAGCTTTATAAAGGCAAATCTTGTTCTTAGTTTACTATTATCAAATTGCAATATGATATTCCTTTTAAATAAATGTTCAGAACATTGAAGTACATTGGGAAAATATAGGTTATTTTTGAGCAAAATAACTAAACATAGATTATTTTTGAGCAAAACTGTTACCTGTAAAATATCATTCTGTGTTTCTATAATTTATCTCTTTTATTTCCAGGTATTTCCACACTATATACTTGGGTATCCGGAGTCGACAGAGTGGAGAGAATGACAGATGGCGGTTTTATTGGAAAATGGTGTATGAGTATGCAGATGTGAGTATGCTGCATTTGCTAGCCACGTTTCTGGAAAGTGCACCACAGCTGGTCCTGCAGCTCTGTATTGTTGTACAGACTCGTACACTCCAGGCTCTCCAAGGTAGGAGTTCATTTAATCTACTTGCTTTTAGCATTTTAGGAAGATGCAGTTCTTCCTGCAAGATAGGAGAAGCTAATTTATGCACATTTCAAACTTCTGTGTGCCTCATACTCCTTTCATAAACAGCAAATCTTGTCTACCAGCTTCCATTAAGCTGTTAACTATGACTTTGTCAAGAAAGCCTGTACTGTTGGTGTTTTTTTGTTGTTTTTTTTTTCACATTTCTTATTGCCCTGGGTTGTGGGTTGGATTTACAGTGCTTTGTTTCTATGCAGTCTTGTAATAGAAGAGCTCTTCTGATTATCCACTAGGACAGTCTTAAAACTGTATCGCCAAGGCACTGCTCTTCTCCCTCTGCTTTTTCTTGTGAACCTTCAAGGAGCTCCAAACTCTAGAAATGACTTTCATATGGCATTATGCAAAACAGAAAATAGTACAGAAGAAAGCGTATATTTTGTGAAGAAAATGCTGGTGTCTGTGGAATAATTATTCATCAGTACTCGGCCATGTTTATCTGAAATAATACAAGTCAGCTGCTGATCATTAGAAGTGCACTAATTCCTTCAAGTTGTAGGTTTCTGCATTAGAAGTAGTGTGGCCAGCAGGAGCAGGGAGGTAATCATCCCCCTGTACTCGGCACTGGTGAGGCTGGCGCCTTGAGTACTGTGTTCATTTTGGGCTCCTCACTACAAGAAAGACACTGAGGCCTTGAAACGTGTCCAGAGAAGGGCAACGAAACTGGTGAGGGGTCTGGAGCACAAGTCTTACAAGGGGCAGTTGAGGGAGATGGGATTGTTTAGTCTGGAGAAGAGGATGCTCACAGGAGACCTTATTGCCCTCTACAACTTCCTGAAGGGAGGTTGTGATGAGGAGGGGTTTGGCTTCTTCTGCCAGGCAACACACAGGACCCAAGGAGATGGCCACAATTTGTACCAGAGGAAGTTAGACTTAAGGAAGAATGTTTTCTCTCAGAGAGTGGTCAGGCACTGGAATGGCTTGCCAAGGGAGGTGGTGGAGTCACTGTCCCTGGCAGTGTTCAAGATGTGTCTGGATGAGGAGCTACGAGATATGGCTTAGTGCTTGTGGTTGCAGTGGTAATGGGAGGACAGTTGGACTAGATGATCTTACAGGTCATTTACAACCTTGTGATTCTGTGATTCTATGATTCTTCCTAAGGCTGATGCTTTCAGCAAACATGATTACTTCTTTAAAATGATAAATGCATGCAAATGTCCTTCCACAGGGCTTGTCAATCAACGATACAGATATAGAAATACCTCCTTCTCTGCTTCTTTTTTTGATTCTACCTTGGGGTATCTGACAGCTTGTCTTTCATATTGCACTAATGTTTTGTCTTATGGCTGCATGTGGGCAGAAATTATTGGCAAGTGAGTAAGAACTTGGGATCCAGAAGGTACCACAAATATCATGAGAGACTGAAGAGTAGAAAGGAGGAAGGACAGAGGAAGGAAAGTGTCTCTGTACTGGACCAAATTGTTGCAGCACCTTGCTCCAGGAAGTTCTTCATCTTGTTAGTTCATTGTGAATAACATGCAGTGAGACTGATTAGGTGAAAAGGAACTGGGAATAATTGCACTGTCAGGGTGAATGGAGTTGAATCTAGTTGGCGGCTGGTCACAAGCGGTGTCCCCCAAGGGTCAGTACTGGGGCCACTTCTTTAACATCTTCATTGATGATCTTGATGGGGGGATTGAGTGCACCCTCAGTAAGTTTGCAGACGACACCAAACTGGGAGGGAATGTTGATCTGCCAGAGGGGAGAAGGGCACTGCAGAGGGACCTGGATAGACTGGATCGATGGGCCAAGGTTAACGGTATGAGTTTCAGTAGGGCCAAGTGTCAGGTCCTGCACATGGTCACAACAACCCCAGGCAACCCTGCAGGCTTGGGAAGGTGTGGCTGGAAAGCTGCCTGATGGAAAGGGACCTTGGTGTTCTGATGGACAGTCGGCTGAACATGAGCCAGCAGTGTGCCCTGGTGGCCAAAAGGGCCAATGGCACCCTGGCTTGTATCAGGAACGGTGTGGTGAGCAGGGCAAGGGAAGTCATCCTGCCCCTGTACTAAGCATTGGTGAGGCCTCACCTCGAGTACTGTGTTCAGTGCACCTCAGTACAGAAAGGACGTGGAGGTACTGGAGCAGGTCCAGAGAAAAGCAACGAGGCTAGTGAAGGGCTTGGAAAATCAGCCTTATGAGGAGAGGCTGAGGGAGCTGGGGCTGTTTAGTCTGGGGAAGAAGCGGCTGAGGGGAAACCTTATTACTATCTTCCAGTACCTGAAAGGTGCTTACAGTGAGAGCGGGATAGGTCTCTTCTCACTGGTGACAGGTGACAAGACGAGGGGAAATGGCCTGAAGTTGCGCCAAGGAAAGTTTAGGTTGGATGTTAGGAAATACTTCTTTACAGAAAGGGTGGTTAAACACTGCAGTAGGATCCCTAGGGAGGTGGTTGAGTCACTGTCCCTGGATGTGTTTAAGAGCCATTTGGATGTTGTGCTCGGAGATAGGATTTAGCAGTGGTTTGTTAGAGTTACGGTACTATGTTTAGGCTGCGGTTGGACTTGGTGATCCTCGAGGTCCCTTCCAACCTGAATAATTCTATGATTCTATGATAAAGCAGGTGATTGTGAAAACCTTGATCCCAGGCAGTTTCCTGTGGATAAATCAGACTTTTTTTCATTCATTCCTCTTTGAACTGATGTCTAATACAGGCTATCTTGTGTGTGTGTTTGTTGTTTTTTTTGTTTTGTTTTGTTTTGTTTGTTTCTTTAGATCTAAAACTCTGCCACCTTAAGGGGAATAGAAAGCCAGAGTTTCTACTTTAATTAGTTGGTGCTCTGTACAAATTGGGTTGCCTAAGCACTTCTTACAGCTATTTCTCAAAATGATGCTGCCCCACACCAAGTCCAAATTGTTATTGTTCAGGAGACTGTGTTATCACTTCAGGAAGCTTTGGCCCTCCAGAAAAAGAGACTCCAGAGAGAGGCTCAGGAGAAGAACATAGCAAGAATACTGTATGGTCAGCTGTAATTGAGGTATCTTCATAAACTATTAATACAGAAGGCCTCTCGCACTCATTTTTGTGCAATAACAGATCTATGAGAAATGTGGCTGGTGAATAGGCACTAAGCCTGTGATGTACTATGTAAGTGGTTGTTAATTAAAGAAAACCTGGAATACTTCAATTTAGAAGGCAAAGATTGTTCCTGAAGGCTGCAATCAACTCTGAAATCTGTGTATCGGAAACCTGAAAGGGATGAAACTATAATTATTTATTTCAGCTGAGAAGGGTGAAAATATTTACTGATTCTCTTTTCCCCTATTCTCTTCCATCATCTAAGGAGAAAAGTTTCCACTTTAAAAAACTAAGAAAATTAAACAAGCTTGTAGCATTTTCTTAAACGGCAGTTCCATTATATTCTTCTGGTGAAAGTTAATATATTTTAGTATGTTGCCAGCTGTGAAAATCCTTTCTTTATTTTCTGTGCTTCTTTTGAAGAAATGTTGAAGATAACGCACTGTATGATAGGATGGCAGATTTGCTGTGAGGTTGCATAAGGAGAGGATAAATTCTCTCTTGCTTCAGCTATGTGTTTAAAAAGGCCTAGCTCCACCATACACACTTCAGCTCCTTGTCCACTCACTGAGCCTGATACAGAGATTCGTAAAGTGGATCAATAAAGAGAGGTTTGGATCGGTTTTCTTTGTTTAGAGAATGGTGTTTGCTTTTTGTTATTATTCCTTTAGCCTTCTCACTCACAAAAATGAATTATCATGATAATTGGTAGTGCCAAGATCACTGGTTCACCTTCTTGAAAGTATGCTTCCATCACAAACCACAAATTTGGCACAGGGAGTGAATGATACTGGAAATACCTTGGTGTCTAAGCAGGAGTTTTTTTTTAATATCAAGCCATTTATGACCGCAAGAGAAACTGTTAAATATTTTATGTATGAAATTGCATTTATTCCCTTCAGAATGCACAAAAATAGCATAATTTTCAGAAGGACAATACAAGATGGCTGTAGATTTCCCTCTTTTGTTAAGAGTGTTTGATAGGTGTGTTTGAGTGCTTCTGTCAGTCATTGAGCCCTGCTAATCAAGATAAAAATACATACAGATATGTGCATAAGTCATAGAATCATAGAATGGCCTGGGTTGAAAAGGACCACAGTGATCATCTAGTTTCAACCCCCCTGCTATGTGCAGGCTCACCAACCACCAGACCAGGCTGCCCAGAGCCACATCCAGCCTGGCCTTGAATACCTCCAGGGATGGGGCATCCACAGCCTCCTTGCACAACCTGTTCCAGCGCATCACCACCCTCTGAGTGAAAAACTTCCTCCTAATATCTAACCTAAATCTCCTGTCTTAGTTTAAAACCGTTCCCCCTTGTCCTATCACTGTTGATCCATGTAAACAGTTGTTCACCTTCCTGCTCATACACTCCCTTCAAGTACTGAAAGGCCACAGTGAGGTGTCCCCAAAGCCTTCTCTTCTTCATGCTAAACAAACCTGGTTCCTTCAGCCTTTCCTCACAGGACAGGTGCTCCAGCCTTGTAATCATCTTAGTGGCCCTTGAACTTATGAAGATCAAGAAGAACACTGTGCAGTGCATGTGAAACCCTCCCTCTTCAGTTTTTCATACATTGCAGTGAGGGTGATTTCAAAAGCCCAGAGGATGCATCATGAGGTGCACTTGCATGGACACACTAAGCATAAATATAAAAAAAACTTGCTGTGTACCACTGTACTGTGACTGCTGCAGCAGTGTATTGCTTAGACCAGAGGCTGTAAACAGTTATGAAGGAATGGCTTCTCTCTTTTGCATTGGTATCCAGAGAAATCTGAGTATTGATAAAATAGTATCAAGTTCTCACACTTATTATTTCAAATCTGATTCTTTAAGATTTTCTTAAAACTTTCAAAGTTAGAGGCGATGGTCTGTCTTATTCTGCCTGCAGTCAGCAATCAAATCTGTCCCACAGAGGAAGGAGTGAAATGCATTATGTGGGAAACAGATGATTTCTTAGCACTAATTTTTCAAGGAAGATAATTTAATTATGATGCTGCACTAAGCCAGAGCTCTGCTAATCTCCTCTTCTTCATTTTACCTATTGCCTTGATCTTTTCTACTCTGGTCCTTTGTGTTTGAAGAAATATCTACTGTCTAGAAGAAGTGCCTACAAAATAAGTAATTTCTCAGTCTTTTCCTTGTGGGAGTCTGTTCCCCTATCTTTTTCTTTATGTGCTCTGTGCACAGCACTCCCACAGCAGTTTCTCTGCTGAGCCAGCAGCACCTCCAAACTGCATTGCTTTTTTTTTTTCTTTTTTTTTTCCCTCCTCTCTCTTAATTATTCTGTAGAAAAGTAATCTAAGAAGCTTCATGGTGGGAGTCAGTAGGTGCACCAGCCTTATTCTTGGTGAGGAATGAGGCAACTCTGCATGTGTGGGGGGCAGTGGCAGAAAGTTCACTGAAATAACTGATGCTCATCCTACATCCATTTGCATATGTGGACAGAGGTGTCTAAAGTTGCTTGCAGATGAGATAGCTCAGCTGCTAGATATAGTCTAACACTAATATCCCAGAGATCAGGAGGAGCTAAACAATCCCACTGCAAGCCTACACTGATCACCTGAGATTCCACGTAGACCTGGGTCCTTTGCTCCATGCTTTCAGTTCAGCTCCCAGGTCTGGGCAACCAGGTCCTTCACTGCATCTTTGGTCTTTCAAGTCACAGAGAGCTGGAATACCGAAGTTGAAAGTGTTTGGATTATAGAACTGCCCAATAAATTCATTAGACTATACATAATTCCCTTTAAAATGTCCCTACCTTTCAAGCTACTTAATAAATAACCAGTATCTTCATGCTCTTCTGCAGTAAACTGCCACAGACTGTCTGCAGAGTGAGATCAGTCTAGAGGCCATCACACTTCTCTTTGTTTGGATCTCTGGACATCCATCATAATGACCACACACCACTACATTTGCTGTACTGGCTTGACAGGTCCATGGGTTGACAGAAAAATTGACAGACCTGGATTGACGAACTGGCTTAGGGAGTTATGCCACCACCACTTTAGGCCAACCTGCAGGCCACAATTATAAATCTTCAGTTTAACGATGGGAAGTCCTGCCTGGCACCTCACACAAATTGTGTGATCACATCACTGGCATTCTCATGGCTGCACACTGATGGACTCCACTCAAGCACTTTTCTCCATTGTTTGCTTGTCTGGGTTGCAGCTGGATGCAGTTGGACTCTCAGGGGTAGAAATGTGCCATTCAGCTCATAGAGGTTAAACAGTGTCATGTGGTCAGTCCCTTCCCTTGTCACCTCATTTTGGAATTTCTCCCTCACCCTGGCAAACATCCTTTGGCCTTTTCCTGTTATTTCCTTGGGTTTCCCCATTATGCCACTTGATTTTAGAAAGACTCCCTATCTTAAAATTTATGAAAATAAGCAAACATACAAGCCTGGCAACTGCCTGGTTGGAACTCCTATGTATTAGCAGAGTTATGTCGTATGTCTTAATGTCTTATTCAAGGACATTCAAGGCGTTCTAGCTACTCATAGATGAGCAGATAGACAAAATTCCTCCCTGCATTTACCACAGACTTCTTTATTTATGCTGTATTAATTAAAGCATTGTTCAAATTATAGATTAGTTTCTCATTCCTGTTTACTGCATATTACTGCAAATTATGCTCTCTAGTCAGCACTTAACTATTTTTTTTTTCTCCATCAGCCCCTGGGGATTTGTTCTGGCTTTTTCATACAGTTCTATTAATCAAAGTCTCTATCAAAGTTTAATCAAAGTCTAATCAAAGTTCTTAAAATAGACTGACAGTAATGTGCAAGCAAAAGGAGAACAATTAATAAATTAATCAAATTTTGTTAAAGTTACCACACAATCACAGAGCCACTGAATTCTGCTGAAATTCTGTTTCCATGAGATCTCACTGGCCAACTGTTTTCCCAGTTTCTACCAGCTCTGCTGGAAAGCCAGCACTGTTAATACACTGACAGTGCATACAAAAATCCACAGTGCTACCAAGAATCGCTCTCCAGTCTTTCTACTCCAGACAGGTCACTGCTACTGCCTGAGCTGAACAGAATTTTGGGATCTCACTTGTAGTTTGTGACCTGGTTAATAGGTCCTAGCTTTGTCTGGCTGAAGGAAATAATGTGTTAAGTAGTTCATTATAAAATCCTCTGGCAAAACTCACCCTTGTGCATCAGAAATTCAAACTCTTTTCACATCAGTGCAATGAACAGAAAGTCATTTAGGTTTGGGGTTTTTTTGTTTGTTTGTTTTTGTTTTGTTGTTGTTTGTTTTGTTTTGTTTTGTGAGGCCAGCACTACAGTTTTGCATAGCTTCTCCTTTTTTGTGACCTTCACATCAATTCTGGATTACTGTGTAATGTGTGTATATTTTCAGTGCTCTTTGGATTTAAAAAAAAAAAAAAAAAAAAAAGTTGATGGAAATTCTTATCCAATTTGATATATATTTGTATGGAAATAAGGTTTAGTTCTTGAGTTCTGGGCAGGCTGCCACTGCTTTTCTCTCTGCTGTCAAGGTTCTGCGCCACTGCAATCCAGCTTCCGAACTTCCCAAAGAGAAAGAAAAGCAGAGCAAGCAGTAGTCACACAATCTGCTTGCAGCTTGGCAAAACAGATTTTCAGTGACAAAGATGAACAAGCATGGTATACTTGGAGTAAAAGAATCACTGGCAAATGACTTAAACTGATCTGTACATTCCCCTTGCAAAAAAATGTTGTATTGCACTCAGTAGGGTAGAGCCATCATATTAACTCATCCATGTTTCTGATAGAACAAGAGAGGACTTCCTGAAGGCAATCGATTTCATAACTGGATTAGAATCTTAAAACTACTTCTATCTAGTTATATCTTTTGTCCCCAGTATGCCACTTGGAAGTGTAGTTCTCTGATAGAGACCTACTGCTGCTTTCTTGACTTTCTAATTTCATCAGTAGTCTGGCCCTATTTGTTCTTAAATTATCCTTGATTTTATACATTTCCTACAGAAATGATGCTTCTGTGATTATATAGTCCATTTGATCTTCAGTCCTGACTTTTAAGAATTTCTGAGCCATTGGACTATTCCAATCAAATATAAAAGAACAGCAGACTTCTCAAGGATAATTATTTTTCTTTAAATATTGTGGAAATAAAACTAGTCAAGTTAAAGAGGAAAAAAAGACAAATGTGATCCTTCACAGAGGGAAAAGTAGTCAGACTTCTGTTATTCCTCATTTTCTTTGGCACCAACCAGTCCAAACAGGCATCCTTTCCAGATGAGCCATTGCCCTGATCTCTCCTACCCAGTAGGACTATTGTGATAGACAGACCTAACTAGGGAATAGGAGACTCATTTTTTTTGATTATCTTCACAGACTGCCTTCATGAGTACCAGATTGAATTCATCACTGGGGAATATGGCTGACCAAGACTGTACAGAGAACTCCAGACTGTATTTTGCCAGTGCCTCTCATCTTTTTACTGGCAATTCTACTGGCAATGCTAGAATTGTATGTCCATGTTAACTCAGACATTGCACAGGTTAATTCAAGTTACTTCATTATTCTTTGAAACACATGGTCTCTTCTAGTGTTCACGTCACTCTCATGAGTCTTCAATTACATTAAAAAATTTTGTTGGCAACTAAATGCATATAATGCAATTTCATCTCTTTTTTTATTTTTCCAGTCTGCAAGGTACTTCTGACTTTTCCACTTATCACTTTCATTTTCTATGTTTATAATGTCTCCCAAAACCTAATTAGTATATTACTTTTTAAAACTGAGGTCATTAAGAGAAATATTCAGACAAGATTGCTTTCAAGTGTAATCAATACTGAACAAATTAATAGTAATCTTATTCTATTCAAAGAGCTTTTCAAAAGCATTTCAACACAATTCTGCAGTGTCTTTCTTTATCTAGTTCATTTACCTGCCCAAGCTATTTTCTACTAATTCCAATCTCCTCTCCTCACACTCTGCCAGTAGTTTCCCACAAGCTTGGTAGTCTCTATTCTGCCAAACATTTGATAGATTAGATCTGCTACATTTTATTTGTTGAGATAGGAGTTGTAAGATAAAGATATCAAGTTACTTTCCATGGTCTTGTGATCTACCTTGTTTTTGTAAATATACATTTACCTTCAATTATTTTTTCTTTAAAAGCTGCTCTAAAGCTATGATATTTTGTATTAAAGTTCACATTATAGGTCCATTTTAGCCCATAACTTGTGTAATGCACCACATTTCCTGTCACATGGTACCAGTTTTTGAGTGGATTGATTTATTGAAGATGCTTCTCACCAGAAGCAGTATTTCATACTACAGCTCTTTTGGGATCACAAAACAGAGATCTTCTAGTTCCCCTAAGTGATAACATGATGCTTGGAATTTCTGCAGTAACGCGGATTAGCTTTCTGCTCTCATTTCCTAGTTGACAGTTCTGTCTTTGATCCACTGTTTCAAGTGCCCTTATTGAAAATTGACCTATAAGGCACCACTTTTATTGTTGATCATTCTTTTACCATTTCTATCTAGGCATCATTTTTGAGATGAGTTTGCATACAAACCTACTTCTTAACAGACTTTTTCCAGAAGTGTTCCCTTGGCAGGATTTGAAGCTCTAGAAATTCTTCTGAATTTTGCCTTAAAGGAAAGTCAAACCTCCTCCACAGAGAAGTCCTTAATTAATAATTTCTTTGGCCTTCACTCATTTCCTTAGATTTCTTACACACAGCCTGACTTACAGATCTATTTTTGTTTCTCTCTCCATTTTGTTTAAATTGGACCAGCATTTGGCTGAACCAATGCTATCTTTTTTTTACAATTAGCTGTCCTGTAACAACCTCAAAACTTTCTGTGGCTAAACTTAGAAAGAAGCATCTCTGCTTTCTGTCATAAAATCTGTCAGTTGTCACACTCCAGAATATCTGGGCTGCCTCCAGTAGCATTTGGTCTCCAGCTTGTACCTCAGAACTGAAGTCTCTCATAGTGAGTCAGTTCTCTGCAGAATTTCTCCCTGCAATAACGATTTGAATATCTCTATCCATATCCAAATTTAACTCTGGAATTCTAGCATACTAAAAGTATTTCTCTAACAACATCATGAATAAAAGAAGATCTGCCTCTAACTTTCTTTTTTTTTTTTTTTTATTGTAGTTCCTGGTGACTCTCTTGCTTATTACATTTCGGCCTGTATCTTTATCGTGCAAATTCTGTTTAGTTCCTATTAAGTAATCATAAAAAGATCACGGGGTCACATAATATTGGCATACCAGTATGAGTTTGTGATGTGATGCAGAAAATAATATTTGTGGAGCTTCACTGCCTATTAATCATTTTTATCATTCATTAAATCACAGGAAAAATGAAGAGTATATCATGTAGGTCATTCTGAATCAATGGCAGTAGGGCATCATAACATGCCAGCATGAAATTTGCATGTGTCATTTTAATAGAAATGATCATTAAAAACAGTATTAGAAAGACTTAGTGTATGTTTTAGTGCAATTCTTTTCATCTCCTTTCTTCTATCCTAGCAAAATTTGCAGATACAGATGTCTTTGGTTTAGTTTTATAATCCTTTTGAAAGGCCTCAAAGATGTTAGGTGGATAGTAATAGGACAAGGGAGAATAATTTTAAACTAGGACAGAAGAGATATAGGTTAGAAGTTAGGAAGTTTTTCACACAGATGGTGATGACACACAGTAACAGGTTGCCCAAGGAGGTTGTGGATGCCCCATTCCTGGAGGCATTCAAAGCCAGGCTGAATGTGGCTCTGGGCAGCTTGGTCTAGTGGTTGGTGACCCTGCACATAGCAGGGGGGTTGAAACTAGATTACCTTTGAGGTCCTTTTCAACCAGGCCATTCTATGATTCTATGTCATCTTCACTTAAGTTAAAAAAAAAATCATATTTTTAAATATTGTGAGATCAACTTTGTGCACATGTTTTGTAATAAATTAAAATCATTATGCCAGTCTGCAAGGAAAGTTCAAAATGCCCCCACTGGCATGACCACACCAGTTTGCTGTGAGCTTTGTGGATCTTTGTGAGGCTCCAGTCAGCCTTCTGAATTTCCCCTGGAGGGTAGGCCTGCCCTGCAGCACACCCCATCAGCTGTTTCCTTCTGGTGAATCCAGGCTAAATGATAATTATGAGCCTGGAGGTAAAATGAAGATAAATTATTTGTGGGACAACTGGGAGGAATGGGGGGAACGAGGAGGGGGAAATAACTTTCATATCATCTACAAGTTTTAATTTTAATAGTGGCTCTACACATCTGCTAAGATACAGAGTGATAAAGACAGCCCAAGATAGCCCAAGTAGTGCATTCGGCTTCTGTAAGCGTGATATATTGCCTACACACTGAATTTTATCTGTTAGGGAATGTCAGAAAGTTAGTGGCATATCCTTCTGCTCCCTTTATTTTGTGCTAAAAGAACATTCGCCAAGTAACAAATTCAGAGTTTCATGCTTTGAGTTACTATATTTTCTATGACTTGTACTTTTGTTCATCGGTAAGGAAAGAAGTGAGGCATACTTGGCATAGAAAAAGCTTTCTTGTGTCTAATATAGCAGTGAGAACTTTCAGTCATCATGATTGTTTCTTACCCAAAGACTGCAAAATGCTGCAAAGAATTCACTTGAATTCTTTATCGTGTAGAGGCCTTTAAAGGTTCTTTCAGGGAGGCAGTGTGCACTTCTAGCTTTACTCCAAATACATACATCCAACATTTTCTTAGCTATTTCCCTGCTGGTCTGTGACAACTCTTTCTTATTTATTTTGTACATGTTGACCTACCTCCAAATTTGCTCATTTTGCCAACATTTTGAAAGAGTAATTCTTTCTGTTGAGAGTGCTTTTAACTAAAAGTTCCATGTCAAAGTAGGACTGCACACATGAAAATGTGTCTGGTGTGAAGTTCAAGTCTAGGTGTATACAGGATAGAATAAAGGTGATGAAGTCGTCTATGGAAATTAGTGTCTGTTAATTATTTTATGGGCATTAGTATTTTTGGTCATGCATACACTAGATGAATAATGAACTGTGTATATAAGCATATCCCACTGCATTCTTGTTCTTTGCTTAGAGTTTCTCAAGCATTAGAGAATAACATCCTGTGCAAAAGTGAGACTCAAACAAAGGTCTCAGTCTGGCACAGAAGGGCCATCCCTTCAGGAGCCTTCTCATAGGACTCAGTTAAACTTCTTTCAGAAATAAAGACTACTCCCTGGACTGGACTATACAGGACCATTGTTTTACAGAACATTATTAAATAGCTGTCTTTTGTGTTAGGCTTGACAGTATACCCAACCTAATGGGGATAAAAACCCATTAAATATACTTTATTAGTTTTTGGTTTTCCAAACTAAATTATAATGACAATAAATTTCAATTCTTTTTTCTTTTTTTTTTTTTTTCCTATGGGTGTTATTTTTCTTACTGTGTCAGTTAATAAAGTGGTAAACTGCCTTCTGTTCTCTCCCTATAGTGGATACAGTTTGAAAACAATCATTAATGGGTTTTGTGCTCCAACAGGAGAGAGAATTTCTGGATTTAGTTCTGACTGAGGCATTTGCCATGTCATTTCTGCATGGGTGGCCAGTATGCTCTCATGAGTTAAATACCCTAGACAGGAAGAATCCTGTGATAAGAGGCTCCTGAATCACTATTGATCCTAGTCCATTACATTTAATGGACACTGCATCTGCATACTTCTTACCATCCTACAGACAGTTCAAGGTGCAGAGGAATTCTTTCATTCTCACATAAGTGACTCAAAAGCGTGAACTGAATCCTGTTGTGGTGTAGCTGTCCTGGCAGTGAATCATTTCACCTTCCAGTAGGCATCTTCCATGGCATCTTGCAGGAGCTCCAAAGACCTGCAAAGCCCCTCCTGGACCCAACAACCCCAGCAGTGGGGTCAGAGTGTGTCCAAGGGGACTGACTGGGGGCATCCTACAGGTACTGGGCCACAGGGCCATAAGGCTTTTTGGGTTGCATGAGGCACAGTGCTGAAACAGTAGCAAGGCCCATCTGCTGGCCGCTGCGTAGCTCTGAGGAAGGTAGTTGTCATGTCCTGGTGGTGGGGACAACCGGATGACTCACAGAAAAACTTCCTGATTTACTGCAGTTTTCAGTCTGTGAAATTAAATAAGTGACCCCTAGTTTGAGCTGCCTGTTGGCATGCTGAAACCTGTGATAGCTGAGGGGCTGCTTCGTGAGTGGCACTGCTGTCCCCATCACAGGGGCAAGCAGAGGGCTGGGTGTAGGCCTCATTCAGCCATCTGCTGCCACCCCTGCAACAAAACTTATGCAACTTCAGGCTGTTTTCAGCTTTTAACAAGTGCCGTCAATGCTCCTGTATCTCTTTACTGCTCTGTGGAAAGATGTACTGAGTGGTGTATTATGACTGGAAACCTGGAGTAGCAAAGAGGTGTTCATATACCATGTTGCTTAAGTCACATCTTTCCCAGGTCCATTGTGCCATAAAAAGGCATCTAGGGCTCATTTTGAACCACTAGATTCATCACTGTCGGTGATGAAGCTTAATAAGATGCCCCAAAGCCATAAGAAAAACCCTGAGCTCTGGTGATCTGGAACTTGAACCTAAGTGGCACAGTCATGCTTACTGCCTGGGTGCGTGTAGCAGCTTGTTTTGCTCCTTACAGCATAAATCATAAATTCTTCTCTCAGTAACTGAGCTCTTTGCTAGCTTCACTCAGCAATGTGAGTCCAAGGCAGCAGCAAACTGAAAATGGCTTCCCATGTCTTTTTTCAGATCTATTGAAGTCCCAGCACATCTCATAGGCACACCATGAGACTGGTACTAAAGGTTTTTAATCAGATGTTTTCACATCCAAGCACAATAGGTACTAAAATGGTTTGCAGTAAAAAGTGATTCTTCTAGGTGATGAATATTTTATATCTTTTTCTCGGCATTTCCTTCAAAAAGTATCATTTTAGTTTTCCTAAGGAGTCAGTTTTGTTTTAAAGAGCTATCTCAGAAACACCAGAGTGTCTGGAATGGTGAATCAGCAGGAAAAAAATGGGGCTACAATCATCTCCTCGAGAAAAAGTCCAAAGTGTTTTCTATTTCTGATGTGTTTTCTTCAGACTTTGAATTACACTTCCGTAATAATGCAGAGAGAGGTAAAGCTGGAAAAACAAGCTGGAAAGAGCGCATTATGTAGGCATATGCATAGCTCACTTTTTCCCCACACCTGGTTTGGGGTGCTGTGTTTTCAGCTACTGCAATGCCATTCTTTCAGAGTTGAGGAGGCGTAAGCATAGGCAGAATGAGGCCTTTGGCTTTGCAGCAGCGCATCGTGCAGCAGCAGAATTGGAGCCAGATGGGTGTTCTGAGCAGATCATAATGGATTGCAATTGCATTGATATTTTAAGCTAACAAATGTTTAGATCAGAGATGCTTACAACACAGGCACTTACAATAGAAGGCTGATTGCAGCATGGCAGAAGCGTCTAAATGCTGTAATGAGGAAGGTGGTGTCAGCATTTCACTTCTAAATTTCAATTCTCAATGACTTCAAGCAGCTGTTAAAAATCACTTAGCTGAGGCTTGAGCAAGGACACAAGCAAAGGCCCAGAGCATTCCAAAGCGAGATCCCAATTCACCTTCCCAGCATGAAAACAAATCTCAAATGTTGGAGTGTGGCAAAGCCTTTCTCCAGCAGATTGTTTCTGTGATTGTTCCTGTAGCTGAGACATGAGTGAGGCAGTGAGAATGAGTGGAGTTTTGAAAAAGTGATCCTGAGAAGATCAGCTCGATAAAATATATGGAACAGCAAAGGAGCTCTAGGAAAGCACACAGGCCATACTTCACCTAACGTGAAAGCTGAAGGGCTGGGCTACAAGTACACTGAGTCAGAGAATCATAGAACCATTTGAGTTGGAAGGGACTCTTAGAGTTCACGTTGTCCAGCTCTCCTGCAATGAACAGGGATGCTTACAACTACATCACGGTGCTTGGTGCCTGATTCAGCCTGACCTTGAATGTCTCCAAGGACTAGGCTTCCATATGGTGACACAGTCAAAACTGCGTTTTAAGAAATTTCTCCCCTTAAACCATTATCCTATATCAGGTATCCCCATCTCACAAAGTATCACTGAGGCCAGGCAATCATTAAGAATGACCAAGGACTGAAAAATAATCTCAAATAGTAATCAAAATGTAATGCGACAGTTGAAACTCTAAATCTAGCAATTCTGGAGGTATTTCCATGATTACATCTTTCAGTGACCTAAATTTCTAGTAGCAAAAAAAAAAAGAAAAAGAAAAAAATGAAAAAAGCCTTTTTCTTTATGGCAGGATACTCCTGAACTGTTTATTGCAAAATTTCTTAAACCTTTCAGTGAAATTTCTTTTATAAGTAACTCAAATGAAGTAAGGTCCAATACACATGACTTGTGTTCATCTTGTACTATGTTTAGGGAAATCTGCTTTGTAGCTTTTTTCTACTACTCCAAGTTTCATGAATACAGAATAGTCGCGAAGTGTTCCAGATCATACAATCAGAAGTATTTAAACTAGCTGCACAGAATGAACTAGGAAGATCAGATGCTTAAAAATATCTCCCATTTAAACTATGCGATATCTGTACACACTGTGAACTGCTTTCCAGATTTGATGCTAACTATAGAGTTCTTTATGCAGCTTAAAGCAGAAGAGACAGATCACTGCATGTTAAAAGTAAAATTGTAAGGTATTGTAGAAGATGGTTAGACAACTATCCTAACACAAGTAACTCACAGAACAGAGTCCTCAGCTATGAGACAGCTCCAGTTCAAGACTTTCACACATTTTTCTACATGTACCTGCCATGAAGTAAAATAGCCTTGCTGGCAAGACTGCAGAAAGATTGTTCTCAGATACAAAATTCCTCATCCTAGGAACTGTACAGAAACCTTTGCCAAATGTCTTCACTGCCAAGCATTGAAGGGAGAAGATAAAGATCTGAAGTCTGGGGAAAGCTCAAATGTAATGAAGAGGACATCAGATTTTTAAATCAAGTCTTTTGGGTTCCTATCTGTGTTTCTTCTAGTAGCATACCAATAACCTGTTATTTTCACAAATGCTTTTAAAATTGGGTATCTAAAACAAAACAAAACAAAAACAGACACAAAAAAAAAAAAAAAGGAGGGATCCATAGTCAAATACACAGATAGGTAATGTGCTTCTCAAATGAGTAAGCACTCGTAACCTTCAAAAACCCTCACCATTTTGTGTTTGTATATATAAAGGCAGTTCTAAAAGTAATGTCTTCTATTTAATTATATTGATCCATAATGTCAGAAAAAATGGCACCCACTGACATTCACTGATGCTTGCTGAATGTTTATGGAGACCGGACAGTGGATGTGAGCTCGGTATGGTGATGGGTGGTGTGTTTCAGCAGTGGCAACAGTGTGTTACCTTCTCCGGTACAAATATTTACAAGTGTGCATGCTTCTGTTCATCACTGGCAAAAATGGTGGTAACCGCCTTAAAAAATTGTCTTTTGTAGCTGAGAATTTGCACCATCACATTGTGCAATTGCACTCTATCTGTTGTAATTTCCATGGAAATAAATATGAGATGTTACTTTCCGAGCAACCTATGTATTTTATGACTGTAGAGAAGTAGCTGATAACTCATATTATAGCTTGCCCCATCAGGGAACTGAAATCATATAACCTTTAAAGCCACAAAAACAAATTTGCGTCTTTTCATGATATCCTATAAACAATATTTTGTAATATTGTGATTGATAATAATTTAATGTAGGGTGTTTTTTGACTTTTAATGCTGTCTTGACTATTAATAAGTGTCATAAAATCATTACTAGAATTTCAATAAGTATTAATACTTTTTTTTTTTTTTTAATAGAGTTGTCGGGAACAAAGATTTTATTTATTTTTCACTTGTTTATTGAATTTATTGTCCCCATCAGACTGTTAACTTCCATGTAAGTAGGTCTGCCTTTTTGCTGCTTGATAAGATGGCCAAGTAGAACAAAATTTTTCCTTAGGGGTAGTATTAATTAACTAACTAATATTTAGTTTTTGATTGCTTCCCCCATATGGATGTAAAAACATACGTACAAGTTCATTAGCACCTCACTGGTGTATCCTAAACTGTTTATTAGTTTTTCACAATGACTGTTTGATGCTGGTTCCAGTTAAGCACTGCTATCCAAACATTATTTCCGTAGTTTATTAATCCACAGTGACAAATCTTATTTCCTCCTTCCTGTCCTCCCTTCCAATCCTCCTCCCAGACATGCTTTTCCTTCCCTGTCTTTTGCTGAAAATGCTGGTTTTAAAGGCAGTGTAATACATTTAGAAGAAAAAGGAGGTGACCCTGTCAAATAATATTTCTGTTGTCAAAACTCAGTGCATTAGCTGGTGAGTATCTTTGCATACAATCATTAGAATATATTGAGCCCTCTAAAGCCATTACAAAGGCTGCCATGCCACAAATCACAGTGAATTTTTTTCATGGCCTCTCAAAACAGTTAAGGAAATTTGGGGTGTTGGACTAGAAAGGATCTATCATGGTCATCAATCCCATTCTCCTGTAACAAAACACAAAGAAACAAATGAAAGAATATCGCACTGCAGAACACAAAGCAATAATCAACAAAAATAGAAATATGCTATTTGATTGTGCCAAAGGGGAGGAAAGAATAGGCAAACTGAACTGCTTAAAGTGGTATGTGTAGGCCAATGGCATCCTGGCTTGTATCAGAAATAGTGCAGCCAGCAGGAACACGATGGTGATCATCCCTCTGTGCTCAGATCTGGTGAGGTCACATCTTGAGTACTACATTCAGTTTTGGACCCCTCACTACAAGAAAGACATCAAGGCCCTGGGCTATGTTCAGAGAAGGGCAATTAAGACAAGCAGCTGAGAGAGCTGGGCTTGTTCAGTCTGGAGAAGAGGAGGCTTAGGAGAGACCTTATCACTCTCCACAACTCTCAGAAAGGAGACTGTAGCAAGGTAACAGTGATAGAATAAAAGGTAATGACCTTAAATTGTACCAGAAGATGTTCAGGTTGGATATTGGGAAACATTTCTTCTCAGAAAGAGTGGTGAAATACCAGGACAGGCTTACCAGAGAAGTGGTGGAGTCATCATCCCTGGAGGTGTTCAAGAAATACGTAGATGTGGTACTGATGGATATGGTTAGTGGGCATGGTAGTGATGGGTTAGCAATTGAACTAGATGATCTTTGAGGTCTTTTCCAACCTTAATGAGTCTATGATTCTATGTACTCATATACAAAGGGACTGTGACTGAGCCCAGAGGCTTCTGGATAAGTAGGCGCTGAATGTCCTCCAACCAGGGTATGAGCATGTGCGTTGCAGGTGCTCATCTGTTCCAAGAGCATGAGTCTCTGAGGACTTCAGAGTGAATATCTCATAAATGGATGTACAACTGAAGAGCTGTTAAAAAGGAATACTGACTTCATTTCAGTTTGGTTAGTACAGAGAATATCGGTGGTGCAACATAAGCACCCAATAAGATGGGCAAATCTTCTGGTGTTGACAACCAATCCCAGTGTTTTTGCCACTGTTCCACAGACTTGTACCCCATATGCTGCAGTCACATCTCCGCCTGCAGTCCTAACAAACCCCAGTGCCATGGGCACACTACAGTTCCTGTGGTGTCAGCTCAGCTTCAACTATCCATAAGTCTAATAAAACCAATTAATTTTCATTTTCAGCTGTTCCTGTGGCCAAGGCTGTTACATTCTGGATGCAACTCTGATTGAATTGCAGTCAGTGACAATGCTTACAGAGATATTTTGGGGGCCAAACAATCACCTTCTGTCTTCTGTATTTATGTGTAGAACTTACCAGATCACAGAACGTGTCCTAAAAGCTATTCAGACTTGGCAAAAGTTGGCATCTGTGCAGACTCTGTATTTCCTTTAAACAATTACAAGGAAAAAGAAGTTAAGTTCATGATTAGAAATTCCTCTAGCCAGAATGTTTCCATGTCCCAGTGAGCTTCAGGGCTTCACGAGGGAATACAAATTAAAACTGACTGCAACATTTGGCTCTGTATTTTGTTGTCAGGGAGCAGCATTCATTTTCTTCGCACCTTGATTTCTGTTGCATTTCTACTTTGGAGAAAAAGCACAAAAGGAGGAAAGAAAGCATATCAAGAAAGCATGGCATAAAAGATAAAATATGCTAAAATTATACCATCTTATTGCCATGGAGTTCTGTAACCCAAGGATACTAAATAGCAAGATCTAAAATAGCAGAAATATATTGTTTTCAGAGGAGAAGAAAGAGGTCAACATGTAAGGGTACTGGCCAACAGAGTGCTAGCTCGTAATTGATCCATCAAACTTGAACGTTGTGGTTTGATGCTCACCTTTGTACAAGCTCCACTGAAAGCTTGTATTGAAAGCTTCTGAGACGTGCAACCAAGTCCTTCTGCAACCTTATGTTGAAGAAAGACACACAGCCTGTATTTTGCTTTCCAAACAAGGTAGCTTTCTGGAATGATTGCAGCAGCAGCGCCATGAGCCCTGACAATAGACTGTAGTTTGGCCTTCACCTTTGCTCAGCACTGCCTGTAAAGATGCTGTTCCATCTGCACGGTTCACCTCCAGTTGAACTCCTAAGACCTGTTAGATATAGTGGACAGCCTCTCTTAACACATATGTCAGTGGCAAAGCTGATGTGGATCTTGATGAATAGATCTGCGTACTGCAGGAGATCAACATTGAGTTTGTTTAGAAGAATGTCGCTTCCCCAGCCTAGCTAGGGCTTTTAAAGCAAGATCTAGGGCACTAGGCCCCTAATGTTAGCACCAGGCACAGAGCAGGGGCCAAAGGAACTCTACAGAGAGCTCATATCGGCAGTTTGGGTTCAGCTTTGGTTCTTGATTTGAATGATTTCAATGATTTGAACTGCTTTTGGCTTGTGTTCAGGTTCAGTTTGATTCAAATGATTTTGAATTATGAATTTCAGGCATCATCCACCACCATATGGTTAATGTGAATGATTATTTCAAATGCATACTGTTGGAACATGCCAATGCGTTCAAACATCATTGATCATGCAGCTCAGATGCCTCTTCTGACTTGTATATTAAATGAGATTATGTTTGTTTTGGCTTGCTATGTTTTTTGCCAGTATTCAAGCTATCTCCAACAAGCTTGTTTTAGCAACATTCTTCTTTCTTTTTGCTTGATGTTATCCCATTGATTTCAGTCAGCTTTTAATCTATACTTTCTTCCAACTCCATATCTTCTGCATAACCAACTCTTCTTCTCATAAGTGTGAGTTTTGTAAGAACATGTATGGATAGGTCAGAAAGAGGAAAACTTTGTCTTAGACTAGCTGTCCCTCAGCCAGGTATGGAAGAAAATTTTTCTTGAAATCAGTGTTACAACAAATGGAGAAGTATAAGTTGTCTGTATATGCTTCCTGTTTTCACACGTGAAGGAAACATTGCAAGCTACTCAAAAAAGTGACAAGGATTTTTGTATTTTTTTGATTGGGAACATCAAGTGTCAACAGTATCCTGCTCACACAATTCTAATACAATTTATGGCTTAGTGCTGTTATCCCTACCATCTACTGCCATGGGAGCTGCCTGAACAATGAGTCTTTATTATGTGCGGAGCTTTTCATACCATCTGTGTCTCAGAACACTTTACAGAGACAGATAAAAGAGTCTCAGTAAATAACAACAAAGAATAAATAAATTTAAAAGGTTTAGGCAAAGGAAAGCAGAAATAATTTGAACACTTAGTCAGACATGCAGCACAGAGCATGTCAGTAAATGATGCCATGTATTTCTTTTGAAAATACCAAGAAATTAGAACAGCTTTTTCCCTTTACTCTCTAAAAAAGTGACAGAGTTGCTCAAGAAATATTAAGAGAATTAGTGTCATAAACAAGCAGATTGAAGTTGAAGAGAGGCAGCCAGACAACGTTAAGCCTTTATTTAAACAAATCACAATCCTGATATAACAAGATACTTAAATTGGTCCATGTGGTTTGAGTAATTCAACTGTGGAAAGATGGCATGTGTACAAATACTGTGCTGGGCTGTAACGATGACACTAAGCAAACTTTATTTTAAGGGAGCTCTAGTTTATAGAACTCTAGTTCTGTTTAGAAGTCCTCTTTAAGGTATTTTTGTAGGCAGTTAAGAGAAAGAGACACCTGAAGAGGTTCTGACCTTCCTTTAGACCTTCTCACTTCTGTCATCCAGGTAATTCGTTTAGATTCAGTGACTGACTTTAAGATGACTAAAACCCAGGGAATGGACATATGCTCAGCTTTTCTACATCTTCCTCTGCAAGGTAGCTGCTTGGAAAATGTGCATCTGGAAAATTTTCTTGTTCTTCATGTGCATGCCAGGAGTTTGCACTGCTTTAGAATCTGTGAAATCTTGAATCTCTCCACCTTTAAACATTTTCCTGCATTATCATCCAAGACTAAGCTCAATGTTAGATTAGCATGAATATTAAAGTAGAATGTTGCACTTCAGAAGTTCACAGTTGAACTCACGGCAGTTGAGTTCAAACCTGCAGCAATGAGAGACTGCAAATGTTTGTGACTTAACACTGCCACAGGTCATGTAGTGATCTGTAATATCTAAGCTGCCCTCAAAAATAACAGAGTGCCACAGTAGGAACAGCTTGTTCCACCTGCAACAAGATCTGCCTTGCAGTCTTGTATAGAAGGTGGTTTGATATGATACCTCGGGAGCATCCTTGTACAACTGATTTGTCTAATACATGCTGGCAGACACAATCTGAATTCAGTGAATCAGAAGATACGTGAGATTTCATCAGCCAAACCATTTGGATAGAATAACACAGTCACCACCAACATCCATGAGCTGCTTCAGAGAGTTGTTATGGAGGAGAAAAGGTCAGAGGGTGGTTAAGACCGCTTGCTTGCAAGTGCCTCTTTTACAAACACTACATAATTTCTGCTTTGGAAAGGTTTTCTGGGAGTAGAATATGAAATACCTGGTCCATTCTTTGAGCCTGCTTTACCTGGTTCTCACAGACAGGCTATGTTATGTTCTGTAGTTCTTCCTCTAGTAATTGTAAATGCCTTTTGTATACTGAAGACGTATCTTCACTGCCTCAGAGATCTTAATAAGGACTGAACAAAACTTTACACTGTGTCAGCATAAACAAAACCACAATTATATCAAATATACGGGCATTGCTCATTTGTACTAATAATTTCTGCTTTGCAATCAAGCAGTACGAGATGCCAAATTAATTATTTTAAGCACTTTCCACCACTTGGCACTTATTTTGGACTGCAAGTGGGGAAGTGAAGAGAAGAACAAAGAGCGGGGAAATGAAATTCCTTCACTATCAAATAAGAGAGGCATATGACAGAAGAGGATTTAGGAGGCAAAAAGCCCTTAGGAAACGTTCGGAGGTTTCACAAGTTTGTTTAATGGTGAACCATTCCAAAATGAAATGTCTGAAAAGCTGGAGGCTGAGAAGCATAAGATACAGTGTGCACACAGAAACATGGCTACATTAACTGCTGCAGCAAGAAGCATAAATTATGCATCTCAGATGTGTCTCTATAGGCCTTGTAACCTTTTTTGCCCCTTAGGGTGCTCGTTAGCTGCAGGAGCAATTAACAGATAGTATCTAGCAGCTAGCGTGATTTCTTACCTTTAGAGTGATTTCAAATCAAATAAAAAGAAGGCTAATAGGGCCAAGGAGACCTGAGCTGTGAAGTTGTTTCAGAAGTATATTGGATAGAAATAATCAGTAAATTGAAGGTACATGCTGCCAGGAAGCCTGGATTATGTCTAACTAGTTCTGCTTGCTGAATCTTTTATGTTTCTGACCGATATCATTGTTACTGTGAGACATTATGCAAGTGACACAAATAATGGATAAGCCTTTGTTAAGTAATATTGAAAGAAAATGTTTAAATTCTTTTACTTCAGCAACTTAAAGTTGATTAATCAAAAGATCAGATTTTTCCATTAATAAGAAAAAATTAAAGACAAAACGGGGGGGGAAAGAAGAATAGCTAGGATTTGTCTTGGAAAAGAAGTTTTGATGGTAAGAATTCTGCTTAATTCCTAAAACTGAGTGAAATGCTTCTCTAGCAATAGGTACTTTTTTTTTTTTTCTTCAACAAAACCCCACAACTTTAAAATATATGTAAAAAGTTTTATTTACTACCATTCCCTTTAGCCTATTCAGGTTATTATTCTCTAATACCACTTTTTATTTTTTTCACTTTTTCATCACTACACAATAAAATTTGTGTAGATTCCTGCACCATGCAGAACTTGCTGATTTCATTTGTAATCCAGGCAGAGTCAGGGATCTGGGTGGTGCAATCCCTCTACAGGACTGAGGCTTGAAGTCTCAAGTTCTCATTACTGGGGTATTTTTGTCTGTGAACATCAAAGTCTTCAACACTGAAAGAAAATGTTGACAAAATACTTGACAAAACCACTGATTTTATTGTAGATTTCTAACAATTTGTTAATGAACTACATCAGATTTGAAAATTTATGTTTTATTATGTTCCAAATCAAAAAATAATTCCTGTAAGTAGCAGAATCAGCTCTTAAAAATATTTAATTGCACTGGGAATTATATAAAACAAATCACAAGGAAGACTCATGGAGTCATTCAGATCACATGGAGTTTTTCACTGCTAACAATGTGGCCAGGATTTCACTTCCAGAGGAAGCAAAACCAGATAAAGAATAAGATGAGAAATGAGATGTGTAAAAACATGCTTTTATTTTTCTCAAAGTAATTAGAATAGCTATTGATCCTGAAAAGTGTGCTTAAATTATGTTAAAAAGTGCAAATTCATCTTATGTGTCATCTTATGTGTAGAAGGGTCAGTAGATACATACATATTCTTAATAAATAAATGATGCAGAAATTTCAGAAGCAGAAAATGAATGGATGATGTTGAACTTGTAAAGAGGGGATATATTTTGGCTGACACAGCAGAGGCAGCCTGGGACATTTAGCATTTAGGACAACAAAGACAGTTACCTAATTCTGGATGTTGCTGTCCTCCTCTACAGCAGTTAGAGAAAGTAGACTAGGAAAGAGGGCAGTCAGAAGGTCACAACTTTGATCTTGGAGGATTTCAATTATTCAGGTATTGATCAGGATGACAATGACACAAAAGCTGCAGAGAAGAACACATTTGTAAAAGTTGCCTGGGATTGCTTTCTTTAGCCATTTGTTGAGGTGACTACATAATGAGAGCTTATGGAAAAAACTTGCCTTCATAGAAGTGACAGCTGTGATATATAAGCAGAGGTCAGGAAACAGTGAGACCTTTCTAGAAGTGGCTAAAAGTCTGCCTTGTAGTGAGGAAGCACATCATTTCCTCTTCACAAGAAATGTTCTGTACTCCTTACAGAAACTCCTGGTAGCTCACAGCTTGCTGGAGATTAACATACCCTTTTTCAAAGACATTTTCTCTTTGCCACGTTAGCTCAAAATAGATGTCTACCGTGACCAAATTCCCTAAAAACTCACACTTGAATCAAGAACGTGATACCAGCACAGATTCACAAAGCCCCGTGCATCTGTGCATGTGTGTGCATATAAATACAAACTCATCAACCTAATATTAGAAGAGGTTTGGGGGAGTGATGCCTTGTAATTCTCCTTTGTGTTCTGTCCAGGAGAATGTGCGATTACACAGTGCACTGAAATAAAGTTTTAGAACTGGCTTTTTGCCATATTATAAGTGTCCTGGTTCTGATGAGCTTATGAAATGTCCACCTGCTTCAAGTAATTTTAATTTTCCTTGGAGCTCCATAATTAGGTGGAACATCCTAAAAAATTGCCATAATGGCAGTTTAAACTTCCTATGCAGTAAAGATTAAAATACATTGTTCCTTAGCCTTTGCCAAATAGGTCAACAGAAGTAAAATCTTAGCCAGAATATGAACTCCCTCTGCTATCGAACTGTTTTCCCATCACACACAGATAACATTTCTTAGTTCTCACAACAAAGGCTTTTCCAGCCTTGTTTCATTAAGGAAAGGACTGCTTCTAGGCCTAGGATTTCAGATCACATTTATAATTTAGTCCATATATTTTTCTAATGCTTGAATGCTGACTTAATTTATACTGATCAGAGGGCTTAATGCATTTTTATTTCTTCACTCTTGAGAAGTGGAATGTGAAAAGATTGGTACTGCCTTTAGCACCACTGCTTGCCTTGCATCTCTGTGCCCCATTTTATCCAAAGGCGATTCCATTGCAGTGAAAGTGGCATCTCATCTGTCTCCAGTCCCTGCCTTTCATGTCACTTCTCTGACACAGTCTGCGATGAGCAGTTGGTGCCCAGCTGGCTGAGTCGTGTGTGGAATCCCCAAATTTCAGCCTCTGAACATTCTCTGGACATTGCTCATCAGCTGCTGCATATCCTGGCTGGGAGGAACTGTCTGCAGAGGTTTCTGGAGCATCAGCTCCCGTTTGAGTATTTTAAAAAGGTTCAAATTGCCTTAGAACACAAGGGTCGGCTAAAAATACATTAACTGTGTTGCACAAGTCAAAGTCAAAGCAAGGGAGCTGTGAGGCATGGAGCTGTGAGGCACGCCAAAATGTTTATGTGAAGCCACCAGCTTCCACCTGCCCGTTAGAAGGAACAGCCCAGAAAAATCCTTCTAAGTGCTTCATGCACAGTATGGAGTAGGAAAGGGACCGTTCAGCAGACACATCCCATTTTTCCTTCACTGTCAAAATGTACTGAAAGCCCTCCATACCTCGCTTAGCCTTGTGAGACGAAGCTTAAAGGAGCCGGGCTGCTCCGGGGCCGAACCCCAAAGCAGCACTGCAGTGCCATCTAGTGAGAGCCCGGCCTGGAGCTACCCGCATTGGGAACAGCTCAGCGCTCTCCGTTCCTAATTAATGGCCACACCTGGTCCTGCTTTACTAGTGTCCCTCCAGCTCCTGGTCATGCAGCGATAAGCACCCTGCAAGGAGATTTTTAGGAGATCCCCCCCCTTCGTGGGATCAGCGCTTTGGTTGACCCTTTCATGGAATGGCAGCAAACTCATTGCAGATGTCACAGTGCCGTGAAGGGAGGGACTTAAAAGCCTTACGGTGGCTTCAGTGGCAGTGGCTGAGGGCTGTACTGTGTATATGATCTAGAGACTGCAAATCCCCAAGTGAAGTGGGAATTCTGGTCAAACTTTGTACTTCACATCTATGAAGGTAAAAGTATCACCTGAAACCATCACTGAGAGCAGTAGTACAAACACTGCTGAAGAATAGACTGAAAGCAACTGGATGCAGAGAATGAGCAGCAGGAAACAGCAACAGAGTGCTTATGTTGTCTGAGAGCTTTGTTCCTCCCTGCCAGCTTCCCTAACTTTCTTGCTGGGGATGCTAATGTGATGTGCATATAATGCAGTCCCAAACTGGTAAAAGAAATCAGAGCAGATTTGTGATATTGTTTGGGAAAAAAAACAACTCCACAAATAATAAATATTCAGACAGGGCACCAAAATTCATGCCTGTTTTTAGGCAACGATATGCACACACTTATTGCTAGCTTTAAATTTTTTATATCAAATGCCCAAACCCAGAAGACTCCCCTGCAGAAGAAAAAAAAAAAAAGGAAATATATTGCATCAGTATTTCACATCACAGTCCAGTGATCACAGAACCTATCCACTCTGTGTTTACCCCAGACTCCCTAACCCAACGTGCTGCTCATTCGGAACAAGGGCAAGCTCTGGAGTCTCAGAAAAGGGAGTTCAAACCACAGTCTTTCATTGTGGTATCTTGTACCCTGTAGATAATTAACACACTTCTCAAAGCTCTGATTAAATTTATTTGTTTATTTTAAAACTTGCCCTAGCTTTTACTGGTCCAGATACTGAAAAAATGCAAAGGTATTCAGTGAGTTCATAATTTTGTAGACCAAGACCCAGTATCTCCTGCATTTTCTGCCTTCCTTAATGAGTGCCTCAGCTGAAGTCTGCCATATTTACCCATTTTGGAATATAGGAACCTTCAGAATCTGCATAAGAAGCTGAGTTAGGGGTCTGTGAGCACACCAGCAGTGTATATCCTCAGCCCCAGAGGTGCCATCTGGCCTATTTAAACTTCATTATATTCCCTTTATGATGCTCACATGGGGAAAGGGAGATGAGGAGGCAAGAATCAAGCAAGTTAATAGCTTGAACCTTTCCCATTTAAACCATCAAGCCACTGAAAAGGACATGATGGAAAAATATTTTTAATGCTTCCAAATACAACAGATTTAGTAAGCCAAGAGATCAAGATGCCTGCTATAATGGACAGTTAGAGTGTTATACAGAGTCTGATCTCTTCACCCTCTGCAAAGCAGGTATTCAAAGTGATTAAACCCAAATGGTAATTTTCTAATACCAACTTTACACAGCCATAAACCACTTCAAAAGATACAAAGCAATGACAACTCAGGCTTCCAGTGAGGAGAGCAGTGTATGCAGGGACATTATGTTAGCAGAGACAAAGTGGTTACAGCATGATGCAAATTGTTCACTTTAAAATTCAAGCTGCCTGAGACCCTATTGGATGCATAACAAACTCAGACTCAAACAATGATTACTTTACAGACTCAAGCACCATTCGTCTAAAAGATCAGTACTGTTCAGAATTTTTGGATATTTCACTACACATTTAAATCAAAGTTCTAGTTTCTTGGTTTGATTAAAAATGTATGATTTTAGAACCAAGCAGAGCATGTGTCAAACAAGCCAAAACATGAGAGCATCCTGTTTTCTTCTCACGAATGTTCTACCACAGCTGCAGTTTCAGCATTGTCTCATACATGATATTTTGTCTCTTAAAGCTGAAATTCAGAGCGTAACCTTGAGAACATAAAGATGAGAAATTGGAATCTGAGGCTGCACTGTAACAGTCCTTATGGGAAACTTCTACAGAGCTGAAAGACATTTCAGTAAGCATGATTCTTCATCATAGGAATATATAACTTTCTCTAACTAGTGTTTTGCATTGAGGCTGTATCTGTAAGCAGTTGTTACCTTTGTTGAACTGTGCTGTGCACTATCTGTGCATACACTGAAAGTGATAATTCAGTTATGTTAAAAGTTTGGAGGACAATGTAGAAGCATAAAATAAAGGAAAGGGCAGATAAACAGTCTGGTTTTGCCTCTGAATACAATATACAGATTAATAGTTTGCAAACTGCCTTGACCACCTCATAGGAATGAGATTTGAGGAAGAATGAAAAAGAGGATAGTTCAGTTCTGAATCTGGGTATTTTACTGAAGTTCTTGCTGTGAGTAAAAGAGACCAGAGAAAGACAGGCTTGAAAAGAGCATCAAGCAGATGTGGGCTGGTGGACAATAGAAAGCTGTATTTTTGGCAAAGCAGAGGCAGAGAGATGAGATAATCATGATGTGACAGAATGTTGACAGGTTAACCCCAACTAGAACACTGAGGTAGGAGCAGGTTATTTTCATTTTGTAGGTAACGTGTTTTAAACCTGTTGTTAATAAAAGTAATAATTGGCTTCCTGAGAAGGACATCAAACTGTGTTACTACCTGCTCTGTTGTCTGGTAGATAGATCTGGCTGGCACTGCTGACCCCTTGGCCACAGCTTAATGGGCTCTAGATAAATGAACAAAAGTGAAGAGCCTCTTAGAGGCTCAGAACTGTGAGGGCTGTAGAGCTTGGTGCAAGCCAAGTACCCTGAAGTGTCTCACCTGTGGGAGTTTGGAACTAGATGATCTTTGAAGTTGTTTTCAACCCAGGCTATACTGTGATTCTGTAATATGAGCCTAGTGCCATCTACTAAACCTGTACAGGAGGGTACTGGGAGCTAACTTTGTGCACTAGATGTGGACGGAACAGGGGTAACATGAAAGTGTGCCACATTTATGCTGAGTGTGGTGTAATGACAGATGAATGAGAAAAGTTAGAACAGATGAATGGAGCAGGATAACCATGTTTGAGTGTGATACGGAAAGCATTGAAAAGATTGAGATGATGCTCAGAAATGAGAAAAACAGTGCAAAATGAAAACATGCACAGATAGGAATCACCCATGCACCCATGAAGAAAGTCAGATGATGTGAATGCTGAATGAAGAAATTACTAAAATATCACCAAGTGATTTGTTTATTGAGAGCCAGGATTTGACAGGTAGCAATCAACAGAAAGCAACAGCAAGAGTTGTTCATGTCTGGGAAGGAGGATGTGAATGGGACAGAAACATTAAAGATTAGCTTTAAGCTGTCATAGTGACAGAGAAGCAAATGACAGATGAGGAAGAAAACCCTAAGGAGATTTTTGAAAGCTCTGCAGGATGTAGTGGTGAGCCATCCAAAATGAAAGGCCTGAAAAGCTGGAGGCTGATCAGAGAAAGAATGTGTACATAGAAAGATCTATTGAGTATGAGATCAACCGGCACAGTTGTTCAACTGCAGCTGGCCCAGGCATCATCTTGCAAAGTGCACAGGAAGCACACCTGGACAGGGACAGGAGGCTGGAACACTGCTTGCCAAAGACCTTCATTGAATTACTTGTAGCGGGAAAAGCTGCCCATGCTGAACTACTGGATCTACAAATTGGTAGAGGATCCCTGTTGACACCTATCATATAGACACAAAACTTCTTCCAAGGAGTGGAAAGAAGTGGCTGAACATTAGTCAGATGAAGAGGGGTATTTGGACAGTTCTGATTGCTGATGCTTGGATATATTGCAGTGTTTACAATGCACCAGACAGGACAGGAGAAAAGGATGCAGAACTGAGCAGAGGAACATATCAGATCTGGCTTTGCAGAAGTGTGCATGAAAGTCTTACTGGTTTTGTGACTCAGTGTTTGTAAATTTGGCCATCTTGAATAACTGAATGCAAAAGCAAACTTTGAGAAGATGTGTCCAAAATTCTTTTTAAAAATGGTTAGGAGAAGAAACCAATGGGAAAACACAGAATCACAGACTAGCTGAGATTGGAGGGGACCTTTGGCAGCCACCTATTCCAAACCCTTCACTCAAAACAGAGCCATCAGCCTACAGCTGGTTACTCAGCACCAAATGCAGTCTGGTTTTGAACCAGTAATATCTCATGCTCAGTCCAACAACCATTTTCATGCTCAAACCCAATAGCCCCCAAGACATCAAGGCTGAATTCACTAGTACTGCAGACAGAGCAGTAGGGCTGCTAGAACAGTACTGGATGAGCAGGTGCCCAAGCAGTTCATCTCCCCTGAGCCTCTAAGCCAATACTATGACTGGTACTTGCTATGCCAAGGAAAGAAAGTTCTCCATGGAAGGGCATATTCAAAAGAAAGTGCTGCGTTTAAAGAGATTCCTGTGCAGGTGATAACCATGAATTAATTTCATAAGTAATTTTGAAACTAAATGACTGCAGACTGTTTACTGTCATAGTGAGTGTCAGACAGTGCCTGGGAGTCTGTGCAATGTGACATTTCCTTGCAACTTTTCCATGTAATTTTTCCTGAACTAAAAAATAAAAATGGATGATGAGCATCCATGAGCATCAACACTACAGCTTGTTTAAGGAAAAAGAAATCCACAGGTCATGACAATATTGCCTTAGATTAATAGAGAAAAATAATTACTTTCTCTAAGTTTAAGCTTTTCTAAACATTTGCAGACTTTGCCTGTTTGTTCTAACACAGCTTGGGCAATCTCAGCACCCTGGATAGGGGCATTAATCCATTCTAATTCCAGAAATTATTGCTAGGATGGAGTTTCAGAAGTTGAAAATAATTTTAATAGAATCACTATAGGTTAAAGACATAACTGAGTAAGAGTTATAGCATATACAACTTAAGTTCACAAAGATTATTAAAAGATAAAGATGTTATGTTCAGTCCGATAAATATACTCATTTATAGAAGTAAAATTTTCAGATAAGGAAGGACATTCATTTTTTCTTGCTATACCTGAACCTTAACAACAAGTAGCAACTGGAGGAAAAATTTATCTGTTCTTTTAGATGTCCAAAGGTTTTAATCGCCATTGAGAAAAATTATTTCAGATGGGCTGCTGCAAAATTTTGCTATGCAGTCTCCAAAATAACTTGACTGTTGATTGGTATTACTAACATAAAGGTATAAAGTTGGTTAGGAAATGTAGCTATTCTGAGGTGTTTTAAATCTTGGAGTATAATTTGGAAGTTATATTGCAGCACTAAATTTGCCATCAAGTTGGCCATTAAATTATCTCTCTTTTTATTCTTTTATTCTAATAACAAAAGAATAATTTAAATAGATATTTAATATGTTTCTGTGCATGACAGAAAAATAGGCATAACAGATTTCTTCAGCGTTGGTAGAAGCTTTACAAGGCTGTGATAAAAACCTACTGCTGTGGGTTGAGCCTGGCCAGCAGCCAGGCACCCACTCAACTGCTTGTTCACTGTCTCTCTTTCCCAGAGAGACAGGGAGAAAACAGGAAGGAATAGATTGGGAAAAAGACAGTTCAATAAGTGAAAGAAAGAGAAAAAAATATATATTAGTCAATTCAGGTCAGTTATCTCAGCCATGTCCCCTTTCAACTTCTTACCCAGACCCACTCTAATGGAGGGAAAGAGTAGAACAAAGGGGGGGAAAAAAGGAAAAATAAAAGGGGCCTTGATGCTCTGTGTTAATGGTATTTTTTTTTCTTATCTTTTTATAAATTCATTTTTAGAGTGCAACTGACAACTTCATATTTGCCTGTGATTATATTAGTTTCATAATTCAACAATAAGTAGACATTTAGTGGCTTCCCTGTCCATTGATTTAAAGCTGCTTTGGTTTTTTTTTGCTTATGTGGGGAGATGCCTTGCTATCTCAGTGCATTCCCGCAGCAATTTGCCTGTACAGAAGGCAGCCATTGGCTGCCTTCCTTTTTGAAAAAAAAAAAAAAACATTGCTTTTTTCATACTTTTCCATTGGTTCTGACATCTGTGGTCCTCTGTATTTGTGTTTTGCATCTCCCTCCTCTTTTGTCAGTTTTTTCATTCTCTACATCCATACTTCTATCTATATCTACATCTAAAGCTATATCTGTATCTGAATTTATCATCTGTTTCTAATGTACGTATCTGTCTATCTATTGATCTACCTCTTCATCCCAAGTACAGGAAAAGTACAAGGTGTGGTATAGTTGGACGTACAACGTCCCCAGGCTACCAGTGCTCTGCCAGGATATGATTAGCCATACCTGGTGGATTACTACACATCCAGGGTCTATTTCCAGAGGGTAGTTTGGATGAGACTGCCCCAGTTGTCTGAATTGAGGTTTTGGAGAAAATTGAGGTGGAGCAGAAAGGAGATTATAGCAAGCTACGCTTGGCCCATTTTATTTACCAGTCTAGACATTTTTCACTGTGCCTTACATCCACCACCATTCTTGCTATCTGCTTTTTTACCCCATTGAGACACTCAGTCTCATCTTTTTACAGTTATATTGTGTAACCCCCAAATAAATCTTCTCTTAAGGGCCTTCTGCCTCTCTGGAAACAGTAGAAACTGATACTCATTTTACTAAGGAAACAGCACATGCAGTCAGCAAAGCCCATGCCTTACCTCCTCTGAGTGAGGACTATTCCAGAAAGGCCATTTTGCAAGACTGAAATGTGGATGTTCTCTACAACTAAGATGAACAGATTAAATATAATCATGATAAATTTAGAGGAGATAGTAATCAGAGACACTGCTAATCTAGGGTTGTTTGCCAACAGGTGCCTTTTATGTAAGGGAGCAGTTCATCCTGTCACCTGGATACCCATACACACCTCACAAGGAGCAGTCTGGGATGTGACATTTCTACAGACTCCCACGCAGTGTACCACCATGTTGCTCTGGTGGCACCAGTGTCAGATAGCTGCATACAGATTGTTTTAACTCGAGGAAAAGTAAGGGAGTGTATAATCAAAAGGTATAATCAAAGTATAATAATGAAATAAACAAGAGAGTTATGCAAAGCAAGGACAAAAGGGAACAGATGAGATGCTTACCTGTGTCATAGGCTCATTCAGGAAACTCCAGAGGAGTGGATCTCCAGAAGAGATAGCCTTCACCCACTGGTAGTCAGCACTTAAATGGGTCTAGGAGAGGTGGAGACTGGCCCCATCCCTTCCTGCAGCACAGGTGAATTGCTTTCACCTGTGCTTCCAGGGCTGACACATTGCTCACCTCAGGTGACTAATCAGAGGTTCAGGCCGTAACTCAGCAGTTCCCATACAGGGGTAATGGCAACAGGCAGGTTTGTACTGACTCACATAGGTACTGTGATGGAGCCTGAACAGGACTCTGGGTGTCTGTGTGAGGTTCATGCCAGTAGTTCACTGATCCCACTGTTTTGCACTGCCTATGGAGACAGCGGGGAAACTCAGACAACATTTAATTATTGTGATGATTCTGTGAAGTGTTTCATGGACAATCAGGTATGTTTGTTTCTGATTGTGTGTATGTACATACAAAACTGTTTGTATATGTCCACTGGCATTTTTCAATTTCCAAGAAGTTTGTCTATCTATCTTATATGTATACAGGTTTAATTATACTAATTACTAAATAAATCTATTTTTATCCAATCTTGTGATTTGACATGGAGTTGTTGGAGCAGCTCGAGAGGAGAGTCATTAAGATGATCAGAGGGCTGGAGCACCTCTCCTATGAGGACAGGCTGAGAGAGCTGCTGAGAGAGCTCGGGCTCTTCAGCCTGGAGAAGAAAAAGCTCTGAGAAGACATTATAATGGCCTTCCAGTACCTGAAGGGAGCCTACAGGAAAGGTGGGGAGGGACTTTTATAAGGACAGGTAGTGACAGAATGAAAGGAAATGGTTTTAAACTGCAAGAGGGTAGATTTAGAACAGACATCAGGAAAAAATTCTTTATTGTGAGGGGGGTAAGACACTGGAACAGGTTGCCCAGAGAGGCTGTAGATGCCCCCTCCCTGGAAGCATTCAAGGCCTGGCTGGATGGGGCTTTGAGCAACCTGGTCTAGAGGGAGGGGTTCCTGCCTTTAGCGGAGGATTGGAACTGGATGAGGTCCCTTAAAGGTCCCTTCCAACCCAAACCATTCTATGATTCTGTAATTCTATGATTCCCAAGCATGGACCCTCAAGCATACATAGACAGTTGTAATCAAAATTTCATCCACTCTTCCCACCTCTATCATGTGAAAATGGTGCAGATTGTGGATGTGCATTAACTTTTAAACTGCATTTCTTCAGTTCTATGTACTCCAGCTAAGAAATAATGTTCAAACTTTCTGGCTTCAGAATTATATGTGAAGTGATAACTTTTGAAAAGTCAGAACAATATTAATAAAATCAGCAACAGTTATTTGTTCTAAAAGTGCTCTAAAAAAAGTGTTCTAAAAGTGCTAAAAGTAAGCTGAGGCCCAAGTTTGGTTGTCATGTTTTTAGCTTGCTTTTCAAAATAAGTAGCATGTTTTTGTTTTGTTTTGTTTTTAATTTTATGTTAAGCCTTGAAAACAACATGTGCTGATCTGTGATAACATTTCCTTTCCTCTTCGTTTTCTTCTTGAACAATCAGAGACAGTGTCTAGAAAGCAACCTCCTGTTTTTTCATGATACCTACATATAAGTCCCTTCAAAACTATGAGCAAGTTAAAAATGAATTTTACTTGTGCCTGGATGAAGGTAGAATGGAGCTAACCAAAGTGAAAATGGGCCTGGGACCTATCTGAGAAATAACTGTGAGGGATTTTTCATCATCCTCATCTTTGAAGAGAAGGCTCAGGTGGATCTCATCAATGCCAATAAATAACTGAAAGAAGGATGTAATGAAGGAGGAGCCAAGCTCTTTTTAGTGATGCCCAATGCCAGAACAAGAGGCAGTGGGCACAAACTGGAACACAGGAGGTTTCCTCAGAACACCAGGAACACTTCTCTGCTATGAAGGTGATGGAGCACTGGCACAGGCTGCCCAGAGACTGTGTGTGGGTTCTGCTGCTTAGAGACTTTCAGCAGCTGCCTGGGCCCAGGCCCCTGCTTTGGTGTCCCTGCTGCAGCAGGGGTTGGGCCCAATGGACCCAGAGGACCTTCCAACATTCTGATGCTGTCCTTGTCCAAGATACAATCTTGGAAAACAGCCATCACCTAACTGTCACAAACACTTCCTAACTGCTCACATAATACCATCACCAGTGGGATGAGTTTGACTTCAGTCAGCTTGTTATAGGACCATGGGATGTTATCTCAGTCCCAAGTGGATGCTGTGGGGAGCTCAGCATGGGGACACTGCCCTGTAGCTGCCATTGCCTCTTAGACTTTTTTTTTAACAGGCTTAGGATGCACCTGGACTTCACAGTAGCCAGGTGAGATCAGCAGAGGGCACAAAAGCAATCATACTTCATCATCTGTGGTGGTCTCTTATCTTTCCTCTGGGTACCTTAAGCTGAGGAGAAATGTGTCAGGCTGAATGTCAGCCTCAGAACAATGCCTTGCTGTGGAATTTCTCAGGGTTTCTATGACTTCATTTTTTTTATTCACCGTGGATGACAAACTTTCCTCATACCACACCTTCTCCTCACACAAACAGGCATGAGGATAAAACTGCTGAAATTTCTGAGTCTTCGTAGTATCTGACCCACTTTCTAGGCAGGCTTATGTTGAGTCAACTTTGAAAAGCAGCAACAACACAGTCTAGGGAACTATTTTACTTAGGAATTAGCTGTCTCTTTTTTTTCCTTTTTTTTTTTTTTTAATATATATATATATATAATCTTTACTACATTGTCTATGTCCTCTGTTACAAACCTAAAATTAAAATTGTCTTTTTTGTCCCAGACCCCAAGAAGGGGCACTCTCAGTTGAAAAAAATCATGGAATGCTCTGTGATTATGATAAATTGAGGAGCTGAGAGTAGACTAGTATGCACATAATGTTTCCATTATTTTGTCTTTAAATTAAAGCTCGATGAGAATCAATGTCAGTGTCCTTGGCCTTGTGAGAATAGAGGCAGTGATTCACCCAGAAGTATGAAAGTGGTCAATACTTGTATGTGGAAATAGTTAGATATAGGGTATGTATGTGTGAAATACTAAACCTAAGGCAAGGGCATACAGTGCCCACCCGCTCTCTGAACATGGATGAAGATATATGATTCTAGCCCTTGTTCTTTTCTTAAAAGTATGTCAGAGACTTTCACGGAAAGTCAGAACTGAACTGGCTTTACAGCCCTTAAATGACAGAGTGAGAATGAGCAAAAGTATATTTGTAACAGAAAGCAAAGCCAAGAAAGAGATAATTACATTAAGTTATCTTTTCATATTAAATTCAACTTTCACATTTTTTCTTGATTGACTAAACTGTGTAATTTGCCAGATTTTGAGCTGGTATTTTTTAATACCATCAAGTAATGGATTCTGTTTCTTCCAATATGTCTATTTTAAAAAATTCTGCCAAGTAGATTTGAATTTTCTTTTAATGCAAATACTTCACTTCCAGCTGGATGCAGAAGTATTCCTACAAGATGCAATGTAGGTTCATGTGCTTAGATTTTGCGGGAATATGGAAAAGTAAATGTCAGACTTCTTTCTTTATTGTTATCAATGTTCCAATTTCTGTGTTAAGATGAAAACATAAAGTTATAAATATTTTAATCTCCTAATTATTTATGGCATTTTAAAAAGTGGTATAGGGATTTAATTAAGTAAATATTAGTAGTAATAATATGGTAGTTCAACAGGTAAAAATTGTATCTTCTGAGAAAGGCATTTTGCAGGAGATTAGCAAAAAAATTATCATAAAGCTTTTCCATGATTCACTTTCCTATGATGAAGTGCGGACAACACTTTGAGTGTGGTTTGTTCTGGCTTTGTCTCAGAAAATACAGTAAACTATGAAGGATTTTGCCACATTTTGTTTTACCAAACACAAGTTTATCTCCAGGAAGCATACATGCAGATCAGGCTGGACTGTGTAAGGCCTGCCTTGACTATTAATATTAATCTTTGTTTGTCATGTTTTCATTTTTCTAATACAACTGAAAATTATGACCAAAATTGTAAAGCCATTTTCCATTTGTATTCCATAATAGACAAATAATAAAACAGGTTCTCTGACCCATTAACATACTAATTTAACAGCAAAATTTGATGAAGGATAAGTTTAAAAAGGCACAAGGAATGCTGTCATTGATATGTGGGTTTTCTTGATGACTCCATCATGGCTTTAACATGCAGTCCTGGGCAATCTCAACACATCTGTTTCTTACTGTGAAAAGGCAAGGATCACACGTCTGCCTTGAAAAATACTGTGAAATGAACACTGCTAATCTATGCTTTAAATATTATGGGGGAGTCCATCTGAATTGTGAAGTATTTATATTTATTTTTCTTCTAAACGTAGTTCTTCTAAGATCTCACTAAATATTTAATTCTCTGCACCAATGAAGCAGCTAAGAAATCTATGCAATGCAGCAACAGAAACTGTAAACAGAGTTATTCTTGCTTGGGGTAAACCTCTCAAGTACTCATATTTTTGCGTACTCAACAAACATACACAAAAATATACACCATATAGAGGCAGAGAGATAAACACTCATTCTGGTAACTGATTACCCACCCAGTTGTTGTTAATGCATAGGGTGTGATACCAGAGTATTCCTTTTTCATGTGGCCTGAACATACTCTATTCCATTTGCTGACATAATATATCCCAACTGCTTTATCCTGAAGAAATAACACATTTTAATCTATGTTTGGACACCAGCAGAGCCAGTTAAAGCATCCCCTGATTCTAGAAATACTCTACGAGTACTTCTTATACTGCGGCTCAAAGCTAAATGCAGTATCTACAGGTGGCCTAATGAATGCTGCATAAAATGGGGCTATCAGTTCCCTTGACCTACAAGTTATGCTGCTGGTACTATCCAGTATGCCATTGGCTTTCATTCTACCAGCACATATTGCACTAATAAGCAGCTTGGTCTCTGCCAGGGCCTCTTCATTACAGCTGCTCCTCCATCAGTCCATCCCCAGCCTGTAACGCTGCCAGCCTTTCTTCTTTCCCAGTGTCAGGATTTTGCAGTTTTTCATACTGAATTTCATGACTTTCCTTTCAGCCCATTCCTCCATCCTATTCAAGTCCCTCTAGATGGCAGCTCTGCCTTAGAGCATTTTGCCTGGTCCCCAAAGTCTGGTGCTGCCTGCCCATCTGATGAGGGTGCACTGTCATTTCCTTCATATTAGTGACAAAAATGTAAAGCATGACAGTTTACAGGCTCTGTGTGGTGCTCTGCAACCAAAGGTGTCCCCATTGTGCCTCCAGTTAGAGCACAACCCCTTAGCCACCACTCGCTGAGCCCAACCATCCAATGTCTTTATCCGTCTGGTTTTCTGTCTCAAACTACAATAGACTGTCTTGAATAGAAATATACTGAGGGAGACAGAGCTGAAAGTCTTGTAGAATCAAAGTAGATGACATCCACTGCTCTCTCTGGTACACCTGAGTTTTGTCATCTAGCAAAGGAAGCACCTTCAGTCAGTCCATACAGACTGTTCCCAATCACCTTCTCCACGTGCCCACAAGCATACTCCAAAAGCAGTCACATCACTGTTCTATGGAAAAAAAATAATAATAATAAAAAATCTATCTATGTTTGTGCAGAAGTGATTCTGCTGAAGAATAATCTGGGCAGAAATAGTTTTATTTTCAGCTAGGTGACATCTGTGATCTAATCTGCTGCACAGCCATTTCTTACGTGTGCCACAGCAGTGGGGGAGGTAAGGGGTGAGAATCAGCTCAGGGCAGGGAGGTGACGACTGATTAAACCAGTTTGAGTGCCTCCATTACTGCAAATACTAGACATTAAATCTTGATATCCCTTAAACCATATGTATGTATATGAAGCTTGTTTGTCTGTGTCTCTGTAAAAGTTTACTACATCTTCCTACACAAAATTTTTGCATGTTCAATGGAAAGATGACATGTTTATAGCAAATAATTTGTCCCTTGCCTGTGTAGTGCATGCCATTACCATAAACAAAGTAGGATTTGTACTTCGTTAATATCTTGGTCCAGTTTGTACTCTGCATTTCTATGGTAGGTTTTAGTATCTTCTCAAATGAATATGAAATGTCAACAGACAAAGCCCAGCACACAACTAGTTCTTTCATGCACTGGCCTTAAAAAAGAAAAAAAAGAAAAAAAAAGAAAAGAAAAAAAAACCTCTCCGAAAACTGTTGTGTTATAAAGCAATTCAAAATTTAACAATTAAAGATTATAAAGATTGAAAGATGCTTCTGGAGCATCTTTACATACTTCTAAGAAACAGTGACATAGGAGTGCATGTGGTCATTCTCTGAATTTGAGCAAAAATTCCAGCAACTTTTTTTTTTTTTGCATGACATTTACTTCAAATCTCTTTCTTTTTAAAATGCCAATTGAACACTGCTGTATGAGTTGACTTTAGTCATTCCTGTTCTTTCTCCTTTTGTGTTGTGCATCACAATCGCTGCTCATCATTGCCGCCAAGAGCAGACAAGGACTTCTGTTCCAAGAATGGCACGCAACCCAGTTTCCCTATTCTAAGTAAACCATAATGCTTCAAGGATATAAGTACATTGGTTGTTATAGTAATAGATACTGTTTCTCCCTGCAAACTTCCCCTAAAGTGAATTGTTTTCTTCAGATAAGTAAGGTTGTGATAAGATACTTTAGATAAGTAAGTTTTACAGAACTTTCAGTTACAAAAGAATTGTGGACAAAAGGCAGGGGAAGACTTCTGCATTTAGTTAAGAAATCCCAGTGCCCCATTTGCCTCCATGCATAAGCTCCAAAAAGGATTTGACAGAGTTAAATGTTACAGTTGGGTGCACTCTGCTAGTGTCTGTAAATTCTGTGTGAAGCAACCTAGAGTGCGTTCAGATCATAAGCTTAATATCAGCCCTTTTTAATCCCTGATGGCAATTCTGTTTGAGTAAGCCTCATTGAGCCAGTCTCCTTGCTATGTGATAGTATCCTATTACACTCCCCTTATACCCTGATGGCACACAGGCTTCCAGCTCATGTTAACAAACCAGTCGAGTCACTAGTTTCAACAGCTTTGACATCACCTCCGTGCTGCACTCCTACAGGCCTGCACCTGTTGTTTCTACAGCAATGCGTGCATTCCTCCTGTGGAGTGGGGGTTGTTATCATCATGTTTCCCCACCTCCATCCCGCTGCTACCAGTTTGTTCTCATTTATATAAGAGCAGAGATGCAAGGGAGTTAGAGCAGTGGGAGGTGATACTTTCTAGTTTGGAAAAAATGGTGACATACCTACCAATAAATGCACACTTATCACCTGTGCATTTTTTGCCTGCTCCTTTTCAAAGTCATTTTCTGTTCCTGAGCTCTGCTCCATAACTCACCGGCTCCTTTTGCTAACTAATGTTTCCCATGTGTTGTTTTTCCAAGATTGAATTTTCTGAACTGCAATATACAAGTTAATGTCTTAATTTTCATAATCTCATTTTTTGTACATCAGACACTTTATTGTTGAATGCCTCTGTACATCAGTCATTGCCGAGCAGAAAAAAATTAAAAGAAAGGGAACTAGTATTTACTATTCAGTGGTCAATACAGAAAAGTTACGGAGGCTCTGCCACAGGAACATGAGGCATTGCACTTGATCAAACTAAAGGTTCTGCTAGACAACAATTTATTTCTGGCAGTGTCTTCTAGAAGAGACAATTAGGGAAAATTTTTATATATATATAGTATAGGAAATATGGCTCCCACCTCTTTTCTTGTATTGCACATCTGGAATATGAAGAATAGTGATTAAAAAAAATAAAAATAAAATTGAAACAGGAGATATTCTGACTGTATATATAAAAAAAAAAGATATTAAAATAACCAACAAAAAAGTGATCATAGAACAGGTTGTTCAGAGAGCGGTGAACCCTTCCTCCTTAGAGGTATCCGGAAGCTGTGAACAGCCTAAATATTATTCACTTTTGATCCTGCTCTGAGCAGGAGTTTGACTGGGTGACCTAGGTCTTCCCAAGCTGAGTGGTTCATTGGTTCTAGAAACTGTAGAGGAGTAATTGTCCCTTCTGCAAACAGAACTATCACATCTCTGATCAGTTCTCACCCTGATTGCATCTGTCTAAATCTGTTCGTCATGAAATGAATAGTTGCAGTTTTGTCTGTTCTAAAGGCAACAGTATTCAGAGTATAATTTCATAGGATTTGAACTTTGTCTAAAGCCGTGATGGTTTTTATTCAAACATTGGCTCAAATGCCCTTCCCCTCACTTCAGTGCATGGATGGGCAGCTGTAGCTATCAAAAAGAAATCTGGCAGTCAGTGACACTTGCAGTATACCTTCTTCTCTGAAAAGGAGTATGCTTGGTAGAAAAGTTTTATTTAGAGTACCACGGAGCAATTGAGTTTATCTGAGATATATTTTATAAGAGGTGCAATGTGCTGTAGATATCTGCTCTGCTTTCAGCAATAACAACATGACCTCTCTCTGTTGATGATGTGAACATCCAGTAATTTCATCCCATTTGTCTCTTCATTCATATGGCCATTGACTTTAGTGACAACTACATAAGTTATTTACAGTTCTTGTTGCACATTTAAAATAATCTGAAAACACTTTCAACTGTATTTTTGGGGGCTTGGCACTTTATATTTCTAGAGCAAACTAGAAATTAACCCCGCAGACTGGGACTGGTGTCTTGGCAGGTTGCAGCTAGGATCAAAAGTTCTACTCCGTCTGATAAAAACATGTACCCCAGACAGTTCTGGCAAGACTGAGGTAGAGTGCAGTTAATCATCATTAAGGGATTGTGTGGATCTCAATTCCAGTGAAGACAATTTGAAAACATTTTTGCATTGTACAGAAACTAATTTAACAAAAGGATTCTGTTGATGTATTGATTTCAGAATCAGTAAGCAAAGATGTACATTTCTGCCTATTGTTTCTGAAAATAGTACAAGAAGCTAAAGGAGTATAATGCCTGTTAGATCTCAAAGGATAGTAGCCCATTGCCAGTCCAGGGCGTACATACGTGTTTTTGTAGAGCTTGACTTGAGATGACTAAACTAAAAGATTTCTTGTCATACTTGATGAACAAGAAGCAAAAATCATTTGTCCTTTAAGATGTCCTAGGAAGCAAAGGAGAAATTTCAGAGACTGTCCAACATGGCTTTGATGAGAAAGTAATTAAAGTCACTGACTGAGCTGTCCACATGTTTAAGTCAGATAACATTGTAATTGACTGTAGTGGTCCCCCTGCTGAAGGACAGTAATCAGAAGATAAATGTGACTGAAACCAAATTTGCTGATAGAGATTTTATTGACATTTCTAGCTAGTAGTAGTAAGTCAAAAATTAATTCTAGCATATGCAAGTTAACTAAGCTATGCTATCCTGATTTGGAAAAGAAAAAAAGTGAAGGGCATAAAGTTCAGTGATTATTTTCTTTCTCTGTTATAATAGCCTGCTATTCATAATTTACAAATAATGTTATTGTCTATGTTTTTATTTTTTTCCTCGTAGAATGGCTTAGGTTGGAAAGTATCTTAAAGACCATCCAGTTCCAACTTTCTGCCATGAGCCGGTTGCCACTGGATCGTGCTGCCCGGGGCCCCATTCAGCTCGGCCTTGAATGCCTGCAGGGATGGGGCACCCATATCCTCTCTGGACAGCTTTTGCCAGAGCCTCACCATCCTCTGAGTAAAGAATTTCCACCTAATATCTGGCCTAAATTTCTAAACTAAATCTAATCTAAACTAAATTTTAGTTTAAAGCCATTCCCCCTTGCCTTATCATTATCACATCACATAAAATGTTGGTCCCTCTCCTGTTTATAAGTTCCCTTCAAGTACTGGAAGGCTGCAATGAAATCTCCCTGGGTTTTTCTCTTCTCCAAGCTGCCCAAGCCCAAGTCTTCTAGCGGTTATCATATATACACAACATATGAACCCCAGCTGTTCTACCGAAAACAACTGATGCTACAAATAGTCTTTATGTGCCTATCCTACATCACACCCTCATCACAGTGTATGGCAGCATTAGGAGCTCATCTATTCCCTCTCCAAGATGGTTTGAAGCTAATTTTAACTACAGATAATTTTGTAATTTGCAGGCAAAGAAGTCAGTTTGACATATTCCTCTTAGCCTGATTGAATTAATTTTAAATGCTTTGGCAGCTTTTCTCCTTGCTGCTGTTGAAAGACTTGTAGATAATGACAACACTCGCAGCTGAGCTCAACCCTTCCTCAAAAAGAAGAAAACAGCAACCTCTACAAAACCTATAACTAGCTTTATATTTTCTGATCTTCATACAGGTTTAATTGCTTCTTTTCTCTCTGCTGTTTTTTTTTTTTCAAGTCAAGATCACAAGGTTATTTATGAACATAAAATAACCAAGTATAACTATTCTGACTTTTTTTAACCATATGAGGTTTTCTGTGTATGTTTCGAAACAACTATAATTTTCCACTTTCCTTATGTCATTTTTTTGTAATACATTATGCAAATCAACTGGGAGAAACAGCTATTTTGCCACTGAAACTGAACGGGTGTTGGAGTACAACGGTCGTAGTTCTTTGCCAGGCAGTGAAGTGTCAGCCATAGGAAGTTTCAGCTCTTTTGTTGGTCAAAGGGACACCAAAAGACCTTTCTACGAATCAGAATTTAGCCTTAGATTTCATCTGCACTATTCTCTTAGAAGCTGAAGGAAGATACAAGCACTTCTTTTAGTTTTATATCCTGAATTTGTATTACTGGCAGCAAAAGCAACACACCTTTTAGTACGGAAAATAAATGAGATTTAAAAGGAACAAACTCTACTCCATAGTTCTACTACTGTTCTTCCAGCAACTTTTCAGCACAGAATCAAGCCTACGGCATTGTTTTTAAGGGAGCCCACAACCAGACTTTAATTTGCATGTAAACTAATAATTTGTACACCCAAGCAGCAGAAGCCCACCGACAACTTCTTATACCTATTAAATGATGGTGATGATGACTTGGCACAAACAACAGTCTTATCATTCAAATTCAGTCACAAGTTTCAAAGCAACCTGTTTGTTCCTGAAGTTAACTGTTCATACTTGTGCTGCTGCGGCTGTTTATGGCATTAGTTCCTAAAATGGATCAAAAAATTTAAACTCCTTTTATTCTTAAAAGCTTTAATAGTAGCATAGATGCTTCTGGAGATAAGTTGAAACTTAAGGAATGTGGGGATGTAAAGGGAGTATGAGGATAGTAACTTTTCAAGCCAAGCTTGATACTGAGAAAAACAATGTGAGACTAGGCCTTCAGCCTTTAAAATCACAAGTTTGGAAAATATAAACCGATTAAAGAAGGTCAAAGATCACATGCCTTAATGGTCAGTTCTTTGCAGATGACTGTGATGTACAGATCTTTCAAATCTAAATTTCATCTTAAGGCTATAGTTCAACAAAAAACCTTAACTTATGGCTTCAGGTATTTAAGTGGTATTATTGAATGTTTCTCTAAATTCAGGTGTATTTTTTGTAATGTTTGAAGTTAGTCATTCACATAAGTCTAGATCCTCTCACAGAATCACAGAATCATGGAATGTCACATTTTGGAAAGGACCCACAATTATCACTGAGTCCAACTCAATCATTGTTGTGAATCCTCTGCTAGAAATATGTATAGTTGATAAAAAATTTTAAATACATCTTATGGAAGAAAGATCTCATTTTTTCTTGTACAAAGCGCTTTTTTTTTTATCATGACAGCTATTCAGAAGCTTTAGCTCTGCCAAAACATATGTACCTCTTTCAGAAAGCAATGGCTTCTGATCCCTGAAATGAAATGGCTGAAACCCCAGAAGATGCTTCACACTGATATCCGGTGACAGCAATACATTAATTATTTTAAAAGTATTATTCTATTTAGTATTGGCTCCAAGTATAAAAGCAGTTTTTACCTGAAATTCAGTTTTAGGGCTAGTATCACAAGGCTTTTGCACCAATTTCTTGTCAGTCTTTCCTGCCTTTCTGCTGTGCTAGTCGTAGGTCTTTCAGGGTCACATAGATCCAACTGAAACTAACCCTATGCACAAACAAAATGCATTACTTTTCAACCAGATCCTGTTGACAAACCACCAACTGCAGAGCTGCACAAGTGCTCATGCTGGCACGAGAAATGCGAGGGAGTGAACAGAATGGAGTAGGAGCCTGGGAGCCCTGCAGGCAAGAGGAGAAGTGGGCTGGAAGACCTCAGTTCTGATTTCCTGGAGGAGAAACTCCCACTTATCCACTGAAAAAGTCTTGTTTAATCAGAAAGCTGTTGGTTAAATTCAGGGTTCACTTAGGGAAGGTCAAACATAAAAATACTGTGAGAATACTTGAAGGCATCTGAAGGAGTGAATCCAAATGCTTATGTCTTAGAGATGGTTTGGCCCATTTTACGGTCATGAAAAACAGAAGGAAGATTCTATCTTCAGCAACAGCTCTTTGCAAGATCACAACGGGACTTTTATGCTTCTGGTAGCTAAACTGAGTAGAGGAGATGCTGAAATAAATCAAACCATTACTTGTATTATTATTTTTGCATTCCTTTCATAGAAGTAAAAATTGGCTTTTAATGCGAAATTCATATGCATAATTTACAGTGTGGGCTATTCATTAATAAAAAGCAAGCTTTTACTGGTTAAGCTAAAGCTATTTGATTTGATGACTTGATAATTAAGACTAACCCTCTAAACAGGGTTCCGTCTTTATTTTAACAGCTAATGATTTAACTTCACTGGGCTTAAACATTTAAAATCTAAACCCAGATGTTTTACTTTGCTCCCTTTTTACTATAGTCCCATTTTGAGTGATTAGCTAACAAACAGAATAATCTAAAGATCTAAGCATGAAAATACAGAAATTTTTAATTTTCACTGTAGCCTCAGCTATACTGAAAGACCTTGTGCTAACCTTCTTCTTACCTCATTTGTTCCTTAGGTAAAATGAAGGCAGTTAATTTCCCTACCAAAATCTACAGAGTGCATTCATCTCAGTAGGGACTGAGCAACAGAACACACTTAACAGAGGCTCTGCTAGGATTACTTGTTCTGTACAGCCCCTCAAAGGTTAAAATGATTTCTTAAGATGTAAGGCACAACATAGGCAACTTACTCTAGAAGGTCAGGTCAGGAAAACACAAAGGAAAGTCCTCCAAACCAGCCATGCTATGCAAAGCATGACACCCCCAGCCTTGCAGTCCCAACCGCAGAGGCCAGCCTCAGCTTTCCTTGGCTGCAAATAACAGTCTTTCCAAAGCACCTACGCCCAGGTGGTTTTGAAGCTCAGATCCCTCCTTAGTGTTTCTAACTGATTGGACAGCATGCTAGCTTTAGGGGATCCCTCTTTAAGCACCTACTTCACTTCCTTTTGTGCCTGCCATTGCCCAGCACCTGCACCAGCATGGGAATCTCTCTGCAGCATACAGCATCATGGAGGCTAACTTGGTGACTGAGGATGAAGCTAGTAATGTAGTATAGCAAACCACGTGTTCTAACCAGTTTCTAACAGATCTAAACAAATGGAGCTTAGACCCTGCTTAAGTCACGAGCCTTATAGCTTCTTTATCCAGGCAAGACACCTGCCTTACTCACTCCCAGAGAAGACAATGCTGCTGCTGTTACAGCACTGACCTTCCTCCCCTTTTTGAGAGTTTATCTATCTGTTTATGCTTTAAACCACTGGCATAAATCATGTGATCCCCAGACACCCACATTCATAATCCATGATAATATCTTCATTTGCTTCATTTTAGCAATGAACTCTTTCTGTATTTGCTTTTCACTCACAGTAAGTATGCATAGCTTCTTATTATCACCTTTTTTTATGTTCAGGGAAGATGATTTCAGCTAAATGATGTGAATAACCCACATTCATGTACTGAGAAATCAAAAACCCAGGACCCTTAATTCCTGGGTTAGTGATGTCTACTTACCTAGAATATCTCTCAGGTCCTATTTTATTTCATTCAAATACCATTTGCTGGGATTCTAGGGGTATGCAGGGGAAGAAAAATTATAATTGTTTCAGATCTGCATGACTGTTACTGAAGTAGTCATGATCACAAAGAAACCTGAGAGGAACCTTGAAAGAATTAAGGAGATCTGTACTGAAAGATGCCTCAGCACTTTGAGCCACATAATATGAGGCACCTCAGACCCAGATTTACTGATACTGAAGCACAATCTTATAGAACCCTGCTGAAATCCCTGGAGCTACAGGTCTGGAGCTGGTTCATTTAAAAGGTGTCATGAGAGACAACCTGTACTAATGATGCTAGCCTGTGTAAGCAAATTTTAGTTGTCAGGTTAAAATGGTCACCAGTCTTTCCCTCTTTTTCATGGCTGCTTGAGGTATTTCTAAACTGGGACAATAACAGCACTGATAGTCACATGGTTATTCTTTATCCTATGTTAAATTTCAGCATGTTCCTGTTTTTTGTTCTCAGCTTTTCTTCAAAAGATTTCTGTACTCTTGAATGTTTGGGAGCACTTCATTCCTAAAAATGATATGTCTAAGGAGGAGGGCAAGGCAAGGCAAGGCAAAGAAAGAAAAAAGAAAAGGACTGCATTGGCTTCAGGAGGACACAATTAGTCTTTCTAATGTTGTAGCCCAAGTAATGAAAGTAATAACAACAACAAAAAAATCTTGAACTGTGAAAAATATCAAGAAATCAACATTTCAAATGTATTTAGATGTGAAGATGACTGTAAGCTATAACAAATGTAAATGACATAGCCTTAGATGAGTAACTTGTTGGCATAAACGAATCCCTCACCTCCACTTTTATCAAAAACTCCTAGTATGTGTGGTGACCCCTATGTGACTGCAGACTACAGAATCGGTTTGTAAAAAGCCTGTTTAATCACGGAATTATCAGCACTATCAAAGAAACTCTGAGAAATGAGTCTGACATTCCTTTTAAAAACGCATTACAGTGATTGTGCACTACCTGTGAATGATGTACCTTTTATTTAGCAATTCCAAGAATATCACTTGACTGTATAATTCCTCCTAGCAGCTGCAAAAGCAGCAGTGAATCAATGCATGACACGCTTATCTCATCTACTCAATAAATGCATTTAAACTGCTTCACGTCCATACCTAGTATGCTTCTTAGCTGTGTTTGCATCACTAGGATCTGAAAAAATTCAGGCAGATCCTCATGTCACCTTTCCAGAGCCTAGAAAAAGCTTTCCTATGAAATGGCATTGCTAACCCACAGCAGGCAATGTGCAGAGGAATGGGAAGGAGTACTAGTCAGTGCACACGCAGAAGCATGGTAAAAGGGGCTGATCTCCTGATGAGCCCTTTTGACTGAGATCACTCCTGAGTAATATGCTTTTGTACCAATTGAATATCTGGTTTGACTTTAATATAGAGGCTTTCTAATAAAAGGACTTTCTGAGGTCAAGTGATGGCCCAAAAGCTTACTCCAGCCACTGAGTGCATCACCTCACTGTAGCGGCCTACAGATAACCAGACAGTGGTGTCAAGGCAAGGGAAAGCAATTTTGTGCTTTTTTCTAGGAAAAGGAAAATGGCCAATGAGCATGTTGTTAATCAAGTATTTATCAAGTTTCTGAGACAAAATCTACTATGTGGCCACTGTATCCCTAGCTACATTGGTTGCTCCAAATGCAATGCCTCTTATTTTCACAGAAACTGCAACTGATACAAAGAGCACAATGATACTACTTGCTAAAGCAAATTCTCAGCTACAAAACACTCTTCTTCAACATATTCGCCACCATTAGCTATGCATTTTTGTCAGCAATGAACAAGAGCCTGCATGCTGCACTTATACAGATCTGCACCAATGGATATGATCCACTGTTTCACAGCTGCCAATGATGGTGTCATTGCTTGGAAAATGTTGCCAATGCAGTCCAGTTTTTGCAGTGCTAACACACTGTTTGGTCTCCAGAAAGCATTCTGCATTAGGCAAGCGTCAATGAATATCAATGCAGGCCATTTTTTCCACATGGAGGAATTCAGTAGCTTCATATGAACTACATCAGATGGCATTTTCTCCAACTGCCCTTCTACTGCCATCTATTGCACAGCAACAGAATGTTAGGGGATATTGTCAAAAAGGTTCAACTTCTACTGCCATATCACCAACATCCGCCTCTGACATTGTGCGCCAAGATAATAAAATATGAGGCATTACTTTTGAAGCAGCCTTCACCATTTCATGATCAGTTGTAGCTGGACTTTCAAGAGGAGCCTGCAGACACTTCTTAGAAGTTACACTGAATTATATTATTACTGCATAATATTAACAGTCATTTTATATATGTAGAGAAATATCATGCTTGCATTTCATGTATTTTTGCTAGTAAGTTTTCGAAAATTAAGAAAAGCTCTTTTTAAGTCTCTTTATAGACTCATATTTCAGCTCAATTGAAATACTTTGATAAAAGCAAGAATAAAACTTTAGCAGTGATGCATTAAAGTAGCTTGTCATGCTTACTCAGAACCTTTGAACTGCTCCTAGAGCTGGCCTTGTTTGGCCTTCCATCCTTAATACAGTCCTCAGAGGCAAGAAAGAGAAAGATTTAATCTCTAAGTAGCCAATGAATTAATAATTTTCAAGAAAAATTATGTATAGTCATGACATCATCTTACCCTGGCAAATATAAGTAATATGATCAACATTTATATTTCGTATTTAAAAGGAAAATATAAGTATCCTTATGTGAAGACAGATAGTCCTGGAATCCTTTGCAATAATAATATGTCTCTAAGGTATCAATTGGTTTTACTTAAGACTTGAATCAATAACATGTTGTGCAACCTGTTAAGAAGTACATTGCATCTGTGTCTAACTTATTACTTATTATTGTTATCTAGCAAATCTACATTCTTTTAAGCTCAGGTTTAAGTGTATTGATGTATTTTTTTTTTAGCTAAAGAAGCCCCCAGTTTAATCTTTCAAGTTTTAGCTACCATAACTATCCTTATGTGGTAGTATTAAAAGACTTCAGGTATTACTTCAGTGATAAATATTACATAAAATTTTCTCACTATAAATATGCACAATTGCACCTGTGAAACTATATTCAGCCTAAAAATGTAAGCAGGATCCATGCACAAACCTATCAGAAAACCCTTAGGTGAATTATTTCTAATTCTACTCACCAAGAAAACGAGTTTTCAGACTCTAGGTCCTCTCACTGAATGCACCTTACAACTGATATGCCTACCATCTCAGTAAAATAAGCTATTTGTTTAAGTATATTTTTTCCAGATTCTGATGACAATCTGATAGCCAGGACCTAAATCAAACAGTGCTTTGTGCTTTGAAGTCTCTAAACTTAACTGTTCAATTAAGCAAATGTATTAGAGATCATCCATGTAATATACATACTATATTACTTCTTTTAAATACTTATTTAGTTGCCAGATAACACTTGGGGATTTGTGAATAAAAGAAACACTAGAATTAGAAATTCAACAGATGTTCACAAGAAGTTCTAAAGTTACTGCATGTTTATTATTCTTTTTGAATCTTAAAATCACCAAGGTTGGGAAAGACCTCCAAGATCATCCAGTCTAACAGTACACCTATCACCAATATTGCTAACTAAACCATGTTCCATACATGCCACATCTACATTTCTTGAACATCTCCAGGGACAGTGACGCCACCACCCCCAGGGGCAGCCCGTTGCAGTGCTTGACTGCTCTGTCAGAGAAGAAATTTTTCCTAATATCCAAGCTGGACCTCCCCTGGCACATTTAACTCTTTTTATCTAAAGAGTCATTTGACATTTGCAAGGACTACAAGTCTGTATTAATCCAGTACAGAGAAAGATAATATAAACTGACACTTCAGTACTGTTCTTCACTAATGTAGCTTTGACACTTTTAGATAGGATATCAGCTCAATTTTCCATTTAGTACTCTTTATGAGTAATGTTTACAATCAAGATACACTATAATGCTTCTAGTACCAAAGCCATAGTATCCCAGGCAACCAGAGGCAGAGATTTCTCTGAGACAATCTTTTTTTCTGTAATTTAATTAACTCAGGATATTCCAAGTTCAGTGGCCATGAAACAGCCTTGCAAGGCTTATCTGTTTATCAAAGTCATATTCTTGGCAAATGATAACAATGATGAATGGGAACTTTTTCTTTATGGCTTCTGTAGTTGACAGTTTGATGTTATCTTGAATATTCTTCCTATTTGTTATTCTCATTTATTCTTCTTCATAGACTTACAGATGAATAGTGAAAGGAAATATCATGTGCATTGATATTTTGCAACATCAGGAATGGCTTGTTTTGCAGCTCAAAGACAAACTCTTACTTAGAAGACTGCTCCTAGTGATCACTAGCTGTTTTTTTCTTATTTAAATCATAGAATCGTTGAATCAGAATTGCTCAGGTTGGAAAAGACCTTAAAGATCATCAAATCCAACCATGACCTAACCATACTACCCTAACTAACAACGCTCCTCTAAATCATGTCCCTGAGCACCACATCCAAATGATTTTTAAACACATCCAGAGATAGTGACTCAACCAGCTCCCTGGGGAGCCTATTACAGCGTTTAACAACCCTTTCTGTAGAGAAGTTTTTCCTGATATTCAACCTAAACTTACCCTGGTGCAACTTAAGACCATTTCCCCTCATCTTGTCGCCTGTCACCAGTGAGAAGAGACCAGTCCCACTCTCATTGTAAGCACCTTTCAGATATTTGAAGAGAGCAAAAAGGTTTCCCCTCAGCCTCCTTTTCCCAAGACTAAACAGAACCCAGTTCCTTCAGTCTCTCCTCATAATGCATATTCTCCAAGCCCTTCACCAGCCTTGTTGCCCTTCTTTGGACCTGCTCCAGCACCTCAATGTCCTTTCTGTACTGAGGTCTATATTGTCCTGAAAATAGCACTGGAAAGAAACCATTCTCTGATTCAACTTTTGAGAATCCTAATGTTCCAGAACCTCTTTGAACTATCAAACTGTGAAGGACACATCCCATGGTAGATGGAGAGTGTAGTGTTTCTCATGAAAGGGAAAGATGAAGCTCTTCATCCTTGCTCAAAAGCTCTTGACACTTCATGGTGAAAGTCTTTTCTCTAAATTTATCTTCCTACATTTTTAGAGGAGTATTTTTTAAACAAGTTGCCAAGGTAATTCTGGTTTTTGGTTTTCATCAGTATCTTTGATTAGAATCTGAATGTTGTTGAAAAATTTCATGACATGTTCACTCCTTCCTGGCAGCAGAGGGACCAAGTTACCAACTCTTATTCTTCTCAACCTGTGAGAAGCTGTCAACTATTATTATGAAAAGATTAATTGTAGAGCCTTACAGAGGAGGTGATATGGTTCTCACATTATTTTGTTTTTGTTCTGTTGCAGGACCTAATGAGTAGCTGTGGGTAATTGCTTTCCGGTCATAAGGTCTGTTTAGTATAGATTACAAGTAGATGTGATCTACTCCCAGCTCTGTGGTGTTTTGTAGGAGGAATGTATGAATCAATCTTGATTAAATGGTGATAAGCAGGGAAGAGCTTGCAGAGATGGCACAGGATCATTTTGATATTAACAAACGAGGGTGACATGATTTGTATCACAGATGAATATACTGGTCTCCTTCTGCTCTGGCTACCTGTAACCAAATTCAATTTCCCTTGCTTTTAGGTGGCCTCAAAAGCACAACCTCTTGCTGTCTTTGCAGAGTTCAGTCTCACCTTCTTGCACACCACATAACAGGCATGAATACCAAAATAATTCAAGAAATAAGATTTCACCATGTTTAAGTAACATGCCAGAACAACAGCAGTTATCATTTCTAATTTGCATAGTTTGGTGTCTAGGTGTACAAACAATCTGTTTCTTACTGATGCAATTGGTATTGCCAAAGCACTACTGCTCCACTGACATGAGTACATGTAGTTGGCCAAATGCACTTCATGATTAACTACTGGGCTCTAGACTATTTGTCCTGCTTGGTCCATTAAGGCCTGTATTAGTCAACTTCCAAACTCTCTGGTACAGTTCTTCTTGAGTATAAGGTATTTCTAGAGAGAGCTAGATGTAATGCGTGGGGTTTTATTTAGTTACTCATTTTTCAGAGCATTTGTTGTTGAGATGGAATTAGATTGATTGTGAAATTAAATGACATGAAAGTGCCCAGAGCATAAGGCAGAAAATTATTTGTGCTATGAATCTAAATAATTAATAATTCTTCATAATACAGCAATACATCATATGTTTTTGGTATAAGTAAGTCCTGTCAGCTGACTGAAAGATATCTTTATGACCCACGAATCAGAGCTGGACAAGCCATCTACTAAGAGCAGAATATAACCTTATCTGGGATACCTCCATCAAAAATATATTGAAATGTGTCAGGACTTGTCTGATAAATGACCTAAACCTACCTTCATATGAAGGGCCTGTTGCCCTACTCGGTCACCATAAAGAGAAAGAAAACTCCTGCTCATCACATACTACGTCATTCAGTCAGTGAAAATAGATCAGAAATATGCTTCTTCCTCAGCTAAATATTTTTATAAGAATAAAGTTAATGTCTCGAACAAGTAAGTACCATAACTGAAGTAAATGTTGTATTCTGTTCAAGTACCAAACCTTTCAGACTCCATATAAAGGAAATTAGTTACATAGATTGTTCCAGGCCGAGTTTTTGTGGGGCTTTGTTTATTTGCTTTGTTGTGTTTTTGAGTTACAGACAAAGCTTATTGAGATAAAGATTTTTTTCAGTGCTCGTTACTATGTACTGAATATATATATTCTCCATATATGTATTTTCAAAAGGTAATGCATAATATAGCATGCAACCATGTACATTTGTCTTTTTGCAGGATGTCACTTATGATGAAGTTCTGCAAAACAATGGAAGAAAGGCACTAGCTGGCAATCACTGCCAAGAAATCAGTGACAATTTCAGTCCCTATGACATATATATATATAAACACTCTGCAAACAATTTCTAATACAACCCGTAAAAATAGGTACATGAAACTGAAAAATTAATTGCTTGGGGCATAATGTTAAAGTACATGTTGTCGGTGTAATCCAAAGCTGTTTGGAACTGCTGGTTCAGAATCTGTAACTGTAACAGCTCTTGGGCCTACACTTAAAAACAAAAAAAAAAAGAAAAATGAATTAATTGCCAGAAATGATTCTAGAACAACTGTCTAAGTAGGCAGCATTTAGAGATTTTGAGGTCAGCAGGTCCTGTACACATTCTGTTGACTTCACCACATTCTTCAGACAATTCAACATGATAGTTCCTTTTACAAGAAGGTTTCAGTTCTCCGTTCTTGTTAATTTCTGGAGGGAGAAGGAAAAGGTGATGTAGCAGCAAAATAGCTTCTGGTAGGCAGGTTTAATAGCTTATTTTGCTTTTTATGCAAGCCTTTTGCAAAAGCATGTGTTCAACTCACGCTTCTTTTTAACTGTTTTCTTAACTTCTCTGATTCTTTCTATAAATGACATCAGCAGGTCAGATGCTTTAAAATTCATTGGCTCATAAGCAGAGATATTGAGCAATACCAAGGAACTGATATGTTGCTTCCATTTTATTATTTTATTTCTTTTGCCTATAAGAAATAAATGAGGGTCTACTGACTTAGAGACTTCATTTTCCCCCAGTATCTTCCTTCATCAACAGTACATATCCTATGTGCTAGTGTATGATATGAGAATGGTACAGACTCATAAACTAAGAGTAAAATAAGAAAAATCTCACATGAAGATTTCTACCACTCCTACCAGAAGCTGAACAAAGTTGAGTTGAAAGTCAATTTGCTCGTGATAGAGGATGATATTTTGTTCTCCAGAATCTCAGTTTTGTTAAAGTTTCCAATTCCTGTAATTATAATGTGAACTTTAACAGCTCCAGATCAAGAAAGTGCTGTGTGCCTGTGTTTGACTGAAGTCTAAATAATGATGCTGAGCACTGTGAATTATCTGAATTATCTCCTTTGTGTCAATATTTTGTCAGGTGTTTGCTGACAGCTATTGAACTTAAGATCAATGTTAAGGATTTCACCACTGATTTCAGTATATTACAAAAATTATTATATTATAAACAAAAAAGACATTTTTGTGTGGTCACATCCTTAAAGTTAACTGGACAGCTGCATTATTTCCTCTCTCATCCTTCTGACAGAGACAGCCTGCTACACGGGTGGAAAGTCCATGCAATGGTATTGATCCATTCTCCACAGAGAAAAAACAACACTACAGTGTCAGATTTGGCTCTGCAGTCTTTTTTTCTCTTAGTGGAGGCTCCTTTTTTCTTCTGTGGAGGGAAAAAAAAACCAGACACTGAAGACATTTTAATCATATTTTCAGCCTTTTCTGGAAACCAGAACTGGATATCGTATCAAATAGAAACTTGTGAATGCAAAGAGAAGTGGCCAGACGTTTGAAGTTTCTTTCAGTACGACTGATGGCCAAGAAGGGAAGTTACCAGGTGGTAGGTTCATAATGAATAAACAGATGCAGCTTTTCCTAGAGAGTATATTTAAGGTGCCAAGTTCCTTGCTGGAGGACATTCTCAGTGATAAATGTTACACAAGTCCAAAGGGACCTTAGATGCAGTCATGGAAGAGAAGTCTTGAAGGTTGCTAAAGCATTTATCCACACTTTGGGAAAGAGGGGAGCACAGCTGTTGAGCTTGTGTACTTTTCCCTAGGTGACTGATCTGGGCTAGTGCCAGTACGATGAGGTTTCACAAACCTTTTCCTGAGCCAGTGTTGTAACTACTGTGTTTCTAACCTTTCATCATTTGTATTTATGTACAAGAGCAGTTTTTCATTTGATTTACTTTTGATAAAAAATGAGTCATCACTACTTCTTTGCAAAAATCAGGTATTTTTAAGACTGACAAACAGAAAAATTATCATAAGATCTTGTCTGTTAAATCAGCTACTAAAACATTATACATTTTCTAATATTAACTAAATAAGTAAAAATCCAGTGCTATACAACTTTTGTCATCTCTCAACATTAAGACCTGTGTTTCCATCATTAATTCTCCTGCCTAGAGGCTGGAGTAAACTCTCGCAGAAATTGCAGTCTTCTGAATCTTTTCCTAATCTAAACAACTTCATCAAGACCATTATCTCTGAAGATGTCCCATCCACATTGCCATGGAGTCAGTCACACTCGCGTAAAGTCAGCTGAGCCAGTTGACCAACAGGGAGGCTCATGGGGGCACAAACACTGGGAAATGATGCTGCAGAGCTCACAGCTTCAGTCATAGTCTGCAACTTAGGAGCATGGACCATAGTCAGTGATTTAAAAAGACACTAAAGATTTGCCAGCTCCACTGGGAGGCCTGCATCTGTCTATATGCAAGTAGCTGTTCCCTTTGTTTTGTCTTGCGGAAGGTAGAATGTTTGTTATTAATTTCTCTTTTCATAGCCATTAATGGCAATATTTTCTGTCAAGGCTTTTTTTTGACAGGACTTTTCATTTTTAGACTGTTTAAAAAACATTTGTCAATGAAAAAAGTATGTGGTTTAAAGTGTGAGTGAATGGCATTTTTTTTTTCCATTAGTCTTCAGTGATCAGATACTATTACCATCACATCCAAATAACAAGTAAACTGAAAAATCTGGTTCTGCAGAGAGTTAACATACCATGGACAGGTTATTTGCCTCTTTGAATTGCAATATTGTAACCACACAACACATTTCTGTGAAAAAGAATATTGCATATCCTCAAGTTTAATAAATGCCATTAAGGAGAGCATCTGGTATGCATACAATGACTCTGAGTTATGCTGCTACTGTGCGAAAACGACAGTGCTACCTACCATAAACAAGAACATGTAAACACTGTCGTATAGGTTTTCCTCTCATCCACTGAAGATTAACAAAACTGTGTATTTTTGCCTTGGACTACACGTGACTGGTAGTACCAGTTTGAATGTATGGGCAGCTTGTTTTGTTTCATTAATTTTTTACTTATCTTCATGTCTTCACAGAACACAATTTCTGAAATAGAGCACTGCATACATTTGAAGATTTTTTGATGGGTTTGAGGAAAAAAGTATGATGCTTTCTATAATATACTTTTGATCCTACAATTATGAGTCCTTCCTATTAGAAGAAAATAGTAAAGGAAAAAAAATGGATTCATTTGTAGCTTTTCCTAAAATTCATTGTATTGGTTTGGACAACTGTAGTTCCATTGAAATTACGTCCAACTGCCTGTATATCACTACCCTTTCAGTTTTACCTAGATATCTTATGCTGAGCAGATAGACTTGAATAAGATTGCGTTTAATTTCTAAAAACATTTAACCTGAGCTAACATGTAGAGAATGGGTTGAACTGATGGTTCATCAGTGCATTCAGTATCATAGAAATTGCTTAAAGAAGCTGCATTTTTTAAAGAAGTCTACCTATGCTCAGTATTAATTTAGAAAATGAGAGCAGAGACATAATAATACTTACAGGGATGTTTGAGACTCAACCATAAATACAGAAGATATTTTCTCTGAGAGGGTTGTTTTACAGTGTGGGCTTTATTATCTGGAAGAAGAGTGCAATACAAGCTGGATTTACTGACACTCAGCTCGTATTTGCTCAGGATATTCTCTCAGGACAGATGACTGTGAAACATGTTTAGTTTAAGTCTGCACTAAATTAGACCTTGAAAATCTTTTGGGGAGCTTTTGTCTGCTTGTTTGGGGTGACTGTGCTACATATCTTACATATTTAACCAAGACTGTATTTTAAATTTATTTATGATAGATGTATTTACACACTATCAAGCATAAATAATTGATGGCTTAGAATAAATATTCATGATCTGAGCCATAAAATTAACTCAGGATAAGTCCGTTGTGAGCCTTTTCCAGGTCTCAACATCCATCTCACTGACCTTCCTACAATACCCAGTAGATTTTCCATCCTAGAATTCAAAGTTGTAATGTTCATCCAAGCAAACAGCTGTCTCCTTTCCGAACATACCCACAGCTCTTCCTCACTGGCACTGCCTGATTGTCTGCAGCCAGTTGGCATCCACGGAGCATGAGAGCACATCACAGCAGAGGAGGGTTAACCTTTCAAAACTGTTTATCTCCCTCCATATGTGACCAGTTTTTGCAGCACTGCAGTACTGTGGAACAACCTCTAAGTATAGCCTTCAGATGTGTTTTTAGGAACCCTGTTTATAAATAAATACAGTTGACAGTCTGCTGATCAGAAGGCTATACTTACCATAAAGAAGTTGACATAGTGTCATGTAGGATTTGGCAATTAACCTTGAAAATTCCTGAAGTATGCTTTACATCTTTTGTGGGTTTTTTTGTTTTTTTTTTTTTTTGAGTAAAAACCAAAAATAAAAAATAACAAAAAGGAAGAAAATAAAGAAATTTATGGCACGGTGTTACATTGGGTTGCAGAACATAATCACAAACAGTGATTATGACTTACAGTAACAGTAAGTTATAACAGTATATACTGTTATAACAGTAAGTGAAAAAATGGTAATTTAATCTCTGTCAAAATTATAGGATTGTATAATCTTTTCCGAATTTGCCATTTGATGTTTCAACTGGCTGCAAATTAGTGAAGCAGTTTATGTATTTCTTCTTTTTTTCTCTATACTCAGTTAGTCCAGACAAAAAGCTGGCTGTGCCTACTTATTTTTTTTCAATACTTACATCTGTTCCAGTAATATACCTGTTTGTGTGAGAAATTATGCTGTGATTTGGGCAAAATGACCCTGGAAGGATATACCAGAATGAGACTTACACTGTACCTGAATACACAGCAAATGAGCCCCTCTTTGCATTGGTCTGGATTTCCTGGTAGGTAATACTTGCTATGGCTAGTTAGTGTGCAGTGCTTGTGTATTTGATGGCAAGTAGAGAAAAATCTTTTGTGACTGTGCTCAGGAATTTGGTTGTTGGAAAGGACCCTTACTTCCATTCACATTCATTTTGCAAGACTTAGTGAAATCCATAGGCTTTTGCAAGGAATTGGTAATTTGTCAAAGGACTAGAAATTCAGTGGACTCGGAATGAGTTTTCTCTCCTGGAAGGTTGTCCCAATGATGTTTTTACCTTACCTTAAAATTTTCATTTATTTCTACTTTTTTTTAAAATCTGCACAAATGAAATGCAAGTTCATGTACGCCTAACTGACTGGAAGTGGAAAAGGATATATCTTAGCTAGACAGAGCCTTTTCATCTTCTCCATGAAAGCTACAAAGCAAGTCCAAACATTTAAAAGTCAGCAGAAGAAAACTGTCATTGAAAAAGTGTAATTTTTCCCAGGGCAGTTCATATGCCCTCGAGGTGACTTATTTAGTCTTCCCAGTTCAAAAACTGTAGCCAGTCTTCTTTGCAGGAAATGTTTGTGACAGTGAATCTGGTTGTCTCTGTGCAATCCGCAGACAAATCTGCATCTAAAGAAGTGCCCATTGCTAATACATTTTCTGATGAGGTTTAAAGCAAGGACAGAAATTAATGTTATGTTAGGAAATAGGTATGTTAGGAATTAGGTAGATAACTAGCCTTAGATAATTATATTTTAAGACTACTGTGAGATTAATGTTAAAAACAATGGGAACAATCTAAATCATAGGTAAATTAGGAAATTAAAATGTCTCAGAATTAAAATTCTAGACAATCATCTAACCCTGAGAGTGGCAACCATGACCCAACCTCTAATCAGCCTAAATAATATAAGGTAGCCTTTTCCACTTATTATGTATCAAGTGGGTTTTATGGGTGCTTCATGTTTGCAGTGCAGATCTCCTCCACGAAGTATAAAGACTTGGATAATTTAAAAAAAGAAGAGCTGTGAGATTGTTAATTCTGGACATCCTGAGTCTTACTGATGTCTGTGTAATTCTTACCCACATTGCGGGGAAGAAGAGCTACTAGTAATGGTTGATGTGATACTCAAGCACTGTGAAATTCAAAAAAGCTTCCAAACTGGAACTGGCACCAAGGATTCAACATAAGGATTTATTCTACGATGCAGTAGGGGTTTTACGGCAAACTTAATATCAGTGCTATTTTAGATGTGGAGATCTTGCTGCATACGATTTAATCTAAATACTTTAATATCCAATTCCCTATGGCACCAGGTGGTTAAGTAACTAAGTACCACTAAAGATCTGAGTAACAGTTACTTTTGAAACTGGAACCAGGACTTTCCATAAATTTCAACTGAAATCTTTCTCCTGATTGATTCAGTTCGACTCAAATTCTACTGTGCAATGTGTTCACTGTGCACCCTGTTGTGTACCATCGGTCACCATTCAGCAAACGAAAGTAAACATTTTTACTGAGGTGAAGTACTGGCAAGTACAACTAGTACAAGAAAGAAACTTGCATTAAGAAGTGGCTCTTTATGTTCCTTTACAATATGTTTTCCTCCTTTGTAAATATGTGTACTGAAAACAGTTCTGGAGAGCCTATTTTTTCCTGATACGGAAGATCATGGGTGTTTTCTAGTTGCATAAAAGCCATTAAACCTTTGCTCACCTTTCATCACTCCCTCCTCGCCCTCTCCTCTCCCACACATTTATGTGAGGTGGTTTTCTGGGGCTTTGATGCTTTGTAACCAAGGGAAGAGCCTTGGATTTCTTGGCAGGCTGACCTGCTTCCCATATACAGGTGATCACTCCCACCACAAAGCAGCCCTTAATTCGCAGCTGAGGACCTCAGAGAGCTTTCAAGTGTGTACCAATCCCCTGATGCTGCAGTAAGCAAAGAGCTGATGCTCCCGGCGCAGAAAGCGTGGCCAGGGGAAAAGCAACATGGCTCTGCTCCTCCTGAGCTCATCAGCTGAATCAATATTCCTTTAAAACTGGTAGCAGCAAAGGCAAATGACAGCTGCCTTGAAACTGCTTTAATTTATACCAGGTTAAGGTATTGGCAAACTCTCTTGTTCCTCTCTCCAGAAGCCTTGTGAGCCAAGAAATTGTGACAAATATATTTAATTATTAAAGCATTTTTCTTCAAAGGTCCAAAGGGTGCTTTAATTAACTTCATCTTGGGAAACAAAAATATGAAAACCAATTGTATTAACAATTTAAATAATTAATTGGCATTTTAGCCAGGATATGTAGTGTTTGCCTTTTGAGATATAAAGGCATCCTGTCCTGTGCAGTGGATACCTGCTGAGTGCAGCCCACCTAGATTGTACCCTGTTCCTCCTCGGTTCTGTTATTATACATGCCTCATAAATTAATTTATTATACAAATTGGATACTTTCATTTCTTTTTCTGGATGACGTTTGCATTTTTAAATTGCAGTGTGGGGTGTTAGCTTATTAGTCAGTTTTCTATAGCTGTCACTCAAAGTGACTGCACATCTTGATTTCCTGCTGGCTAAAAAAAATTCAACAGAGAAGCTGCCAGTCAAACTTACCAAACATTCCAACAAAAGAGAAACTGTAAGCCCAGAATATTCTTCAGTTTCTGTGATTATACACAGTGCAGAGTAAAAACTGTATGATAGTCTGACATTCATTACATGCACATAAGTGCTCACATTTTAGACTTCTATTTTGAGGACATGATTACCATACAGCAATAATTCTGTTCAGGTTGGTGATACCTAGTGTACATTAGCTTTGATAGAGTTAGGGAAATTTATTAATATTCTACTCACAAATATAAAATTGCAGCCTGATTTCCATTCTAAAAATGCAAGAGAGGTTTTTAAGGATGAATAGTTAATCGCTGCCCACCTTCATGTTGAATATTTCAGAAAATATGGATTTAAGCCAATATCCTCGTTTAGTCAGTACTGCTATTAAACTGATATTTACACAGCATGGCAATGCTGTATACCCCATGGCAACAAGCACACAAGTACCACATGTGACTGTGGTAGAATGTGCCACTGACCAGAAATAATAAATTCAAGTCACACTAGGTATGTCAGAGAAGACATTTTCAAAGGATCCATGAGGATTTAGCAAACCATATTCCATAAATAATCCATAGAATTTATGCTCATATATACTTTGATCCAGAATTTTGTTTTAGATCCAAAAAAACTACTGAAAATTCACACCAAACTAAAAGGAATTTAATAAAACCAAACTGAAAGGAATTTGTTCGTCTAACAGTTATTGCCTGTGAAGTAACCTGAAAACCACCAAGAGGTCTGTTTGCAGAAGTATGAAGTCTTGACCAAATCTATCATCACTTTAATAATCTTCTGAAAGGCATTTAAGTTTGGAAAAGCTGTATTGTACTCACCCAAAAGTCTTTCTCTACCCAAACGTGAACCTATGTTTAGGGTAGGCCTTCTCAGCATCTACAGAAGTAGTATCTGAACACTGCCTCAGGTGAGCAGAGGCAGTTGTAAGGTGCTGAGTAACTAACTTTCTAATACAGGTCATGGAAAGCTGATAATCTAACAAAACGGTTTTATTTACATAGCTCTTGACAATAATTGGTTATGGTCTTTCTGAGCTGTAATTGTTCTACCGAGGGGAATTAGGCTTCTAAGAATGAAATCCCTGTTATTGCCCAGTACATCTGAAGGCTAATTTGAAAGCATTTTCTCCTTTTTGCTTTCCTAAAAGAACAAACTGCTACCTCTGCGAATGGTAGCCTAATTGCTCAGGAAACAGGCTTCTGAAGATCCAAATCTATGCTGATAAACTAGCTTTTGCAGTGTGAGCACGGATCGTTCTACTGGTTCATGGACAATAGTGTTCAACTCTCCTGATAAGCATCATACCAATGAAGACAGCTCATTTGTTGTCTGAAAGTTTCGGCAAGGAATCTGCTGTAAAATGGTAGTGAGGTGCCCCTGAAGCATGACCCTTGTGGTTAGGGTAGTAGATTCTATTTTAGGACTCCTGGGTTCCCCCTCCTCAAAAGGCTTTGTACATTGATATTTCAGACAGATCATTCCATTTTTCTTTCCTTTGTTCATCCAAGAATGAAATGGATGTCATACTGACATGCCTCATGAGCTATTTTGAGAATAATGCAATGACTATAAAGAATACTAAAATATTTTGACAAAAAGTGTTAGACCTGCATTGTTAAAATGTCCCATTCACAGGAATATGCACATTCTGAGAAATAATATGTTGCTCATTTGGAAGAACTTACAGGAACACAATGGAGCTATGTGGGGAAGTTTTGTCACCTTTTCAGCACCGATAGGAATTATACTTGGAACAGGAATAATGCATTTTACTAGCTGGATGTTGGCACACACAAACATTGCTCACACATCCTATAAGCCTTCGAGAGAAGTAGCTTATGAAGTGTTATAATTTCACTGACAATAGGGCGTATTGAGATTGTGCGTATACCTATCTATTTTAATGCTAGGTTATTATTATGGATCCAGGTACTGTGTGAATACTGTAAATTATTATTATTTTTCAGACAAAAATACAATCTGACAACAAATAAGTGTTACTTGACTATTGCATTCAGGTTTTTATCACCTCATCATGAGAAACAGAGAAATTAAAAAGGAATAGAAGCACAGGGCAGAGGTTATTCTGATGGCAAAATTCAGCAAGTAGGAACATGGAAGAGAAGAACATGAATTGAAATGCACTAGATAATTAGAAATATTTAGGAAAAAAGTAAGAAGCATTGAATACCCATAGTCATTTGTTAGTTACACACATGTAGTCACATCCTTTTCTTCAGTAGAACACTTCTAGAATATGAAGCAGTTAATAAAACTAACATTTCCTTTGAAATTAACAAGAATATTAATTTCTAATGGAGTTGTAGGAGAATCTTTTGAAAAAGAAGAGGTCATTTAACAGGATTTTGAGAGCACTGGTTATGATAAAGGTAAGCCAGTGAGCTGATTAAAAGGATTGCCTGATGAAAAGCAAAAAGGTGCAATCTGTCAGTGTCTAGATCCAGGCTGGAAACCAGAGCAGTTTGTTGCTGGGAGAGCCTGCTGATTAGAGAAATGTGAATGAGGTGATCTATGTCTAGGATTTATGGTGGACTATGACACATTGCTGATCCCAAAATGACCATCAAGAGGTTGCATCTGAAAGCATGAGCCTGAGCACTTTGTCCTAAGACAGCCATGGTGACACCAAATGTTGGGCTCACAAAGGGAAGAGATGAGCCTGTATGTCTTGAGCATGTCTACTGAAAATATATCTAAGGAGATGGAAAAACTGAAAAAGCAAGAAATATGAGGAATGTTGGGAAAAAAGTTGGTGAAAAGTCTGGTAGGTAAGGTGACAAAAAAGGGAGGTGTCTCAGGCAACATTTGGGAGGTAGATGATATTGAAGAATTTTAGGGGCAGAAAGACCTGAAGGAAAAGCTGCATCAACAAAATGAGGTTATACTGTGGGAAAGGGAAGAGACATTGGGTACCTTAGAAAGCAAAAATTGTCTTGCACTATAGCACTTGGATAGACATTACTTTTCAGAAACAGAATAAAGAACCAAATCTAAGCTTGTGTTCATAAGGTGCCCTTATTCTAAACATAACTGTCTCTCTGTCTCCTGCCTACCAAATCAAGTTAAAATTGAAAATAAATCGCAATAATTTAGATAGACTAGTTTATTGCCAAAGCGCTGCATTTATTCTTAAGCCATTGTCGTTGTCCATTACATGTTGTTCCAAAATAACCAGCAATAGAAACAGAACAATGATAAAGTTATTAGGATATAGGCAGACCATGAAGTGCTTAGTTTTCAAATTAAGTAGCTATATCTCAAAATGTTGTTTATTTCAGTATTTTTGTAGAGAGTCTATAAGCTGAATGCAATCTATGTTTCCATATTATCTTTCAAATCTTGAAAAGTTATGTTTGAATATCATGGCGTTGCTTCTGGCTCTGTTTGGCAGCATGTTTGTGGCATGTCTCAGAAGGCTTTCTGTGAACCTTGCTTTCTAAGGAATAGCTAGATTTTTAATTGGCTGAAGGTCTCTGAGTTCCAGTTAGTTACAGGGCCCTCTTTGTTCTCTGTTTCCAGCCTGAGCTATACTGTCTCCAGCTTCTAGGACTCTGTTTCAGTTATACATGGAAGCATTCACTGTTAACAAAAGCAGGTGAATTCCAGAAGAGCAGTGTGCCTATTAGTATAATTCCATAGATTCTTCAAACAGCAAAAATAATGAAGGCACGTTTTCTACTGATTTCTATCTATCCCTGCTGTAGTAATAAACACACGATGTCTTCATAGTCTGCTTGCACTGTATCTCTTACATCACCCTGTCCTTAACCACTGCCCTCTAATTATCTCTGTTTTTTCCTCATTGCTCCTGGACTGCCACACTGTACATTTCATTCTCTGCCTCATCCCCAGTTCTCTATCAGAATTCTGAGTTTGGCTGGGTAAGAGACAATGTCTGCTGATGTTAGTTCAAAGATATATCCATGTGGATTTGATGCTGCAAGGCATGCATTCACTTTCTAATTAGTCCTCTTCTCTGGAAGTAAAACTGCCTGAAGACACTAAGATATTCAGAATTCAGGCATAAAAATGAGTAAAGTCTGCTTTCCTTTCCTGAAGTGGACGCATTTCTTTGAACCCCTCTCTAGTTCTCTTGTTTTTCAAAGTCCTTAACAGAACTAAGCATGAATATATTCCTATGTTAAATTTTGTTAAAATCAGTTTATCACTTTAAAAAATGACCTTAGAGAACACTGATGTCCAAATGTCTAAAGAAAATAGTCTGGAAATGGTAGAAGAAAAAGTGCAGACAGATAAAAATAAGTATAGATTATTAGGCTGGCATCAATACAATTTAACATAATATAAATGTTAATTGGATACTCAGGTAAAAAAGATTTGGAGGCTCAGTGGTAGAATTCTGCAAGCAATCGTTTTTTGAAGCTTAGGTCTTGTTCCCCAGACCTCTTTTCTTTCACTGACAAAGTTATAGGTTAGAATGATGACAGCAACTATAATAAATCATTTCTTTATTTGTTTATTAAGTTCATGTTCATGGGACTTCAGATCATGAGATCTTGTTTTGAAGTAGCAATGAATAAGGTTCATAAGGTTATAAAGGTTAAGGATATTAGTTATCTGGGTTTCCAGTGGCTGGCTAAGTTTCACCAGTCTTTGCTCACTTGATATATACAGAGATGTGAGAGTAGCGAAGGAGGTAGGACAGATTACAATCACACGTTGATCTGAATAATTGGGTCAAAATTATCACATCCAACTAATAAGTTTTGATATTGAAAAAGTGTACTCCAGAATCAGGAACACAGAGTATACCTACAGAATGGGAGAGTCTCCTTTAAAGAACAGTGGTTCAGAAGATTGCATAGTAATAGCAGAAAGAATAGCTTCATTCTGAGATCTCATTGTCAAGTTGTGGCTTTGAGCCTTCTTTTGGTGTAAGCGAAGGAAGACTGAGAGCAATCACGCTGAAGTGATCATACCACTGTGAAAGCCACCAATAAGGCCATTATTAAAAGTCTGTGCTTTGTCCTGTGTCTCAGACCTCCTGGAGAACAGAGCCACTGAAGAAACTTCAAAAAATGGGAACAAAGTGATCCCAGAGGCCATTAATATCCCGGTCAGTCATTGGAATCTTAAGACATTGTGGGACTGATCAGCTGCGAATGCTAGAAAAGGGTCCAATTAGTATCTATGGGTGCTTCTACGAGAAAAAGCAGTTTGAGGGTATAAACCATTCCTCTAAATATGCGGCACATATAAAATGTACACATAATACATAACATCATGTGGGCATATTCCAATATATCAAAGATAGGTTAAAATATATCTGGAGTCCTTTCCTACTGATAACTGATTTATACACGATATCTAAAGAAATCCTAAACAAGGGCATGAGCTAGAACAAGAATTAATCTCTATGCTTCTCAAAATACAAGAATATTCTTCAGACCACTTCAACTTTACTTCCTTTTGCATTACCTGCACAGTAGGTGAATATATAGATTTTCTTTTGGGAGGAAGGTGAATAGGTTAGTGTTTGTTTCTTTGCTAACAGGAAAGAAAAACAGTCTGTTTAATGAATTACTGTGAAAAAAAAAAAAATATTTGAAGCTTGCCAAAGTAAAAGAAACATAATGAAGAGTGAGAATTGTAATATCTCAGTTTGATCTAGGAAAACTTAAACAGTGCCGTGTAGCAAATAAAGATAGCAGTTCCAGTTTTCCCTTTGCTAAGAAGGATTGCACAAATGCTAAATTGATTTCTTTCCCAGAGTGATGATAATTGCCTTTTGTCCCAAAGCACCACTGCAGACATTATCCTCATCACCCCTTCAGAGTGGAAAAACTTGAAGATTAAAATGGCACAAAAAATGTTATATATGTAATATTTATTATACAAATTGTATTGTTTAATGTACTAACTTCAGACTACTTTTAATGTTGAGGTGACAGAAATATCAGTTGGTTAATGAGGGAGAAATGTATCCCCTTGTAGAAAGCCAATACAAGCCGATGAACCACTGAAAACCAATCCTAAACGTATGGCTTCAGGAGATTTGAGGGGAATAATGGCCCCATGCTATACTTCTGCATGGAATCGGTGTTTCATTATCAGTGATCTGCTCCCAGGCTATTGACTTGTGATAAGACTTTATGCAGGGTATTTCAGATATTTTCCACAGAAAGACGTGTCTTGTTTTCTAGTCTTCTCTGTGTAGATGGAGGCTGCTGATAGTGCAATATCTGAACCAAAAAAAAATTCTCCTACATTTGGTATATTGATTTATCCCTACCTTTCCTAAAATTTTAATAGATTTTTTTAGGGCCAGTGTGATACTACTGTGTGTATTTTATGATACTGATCATCTCTTACCAAAAAAAAAAAAAAAAAAAAAAGACACTTTGAAGAGCTATAAAATTTCTATAAAATATCAGCCAGATGATACTCATGTCCGTGCTACCACACTGAAGCCAGTATGGTCATTACAGCTTTTGGAGAATCTTTCCTAAAATAAATAAATAAATATTTTTAAAAAGGAAAAAAATAAAGACATTGTGTTATTTCAAAGGTATTGACAGTTTCTAAGTGAGAAAGTAAAGAAATGTATGTCCTGGAAACCTTTGCTCTTAAAATTCTGAAGGAGCATGAAATGTCATGCTTAGGTTGTGAGACCTCTACAGAACATCGCCCAAATCAGTGGCTGAAAACCAAAGGTAGATAAAGAAAGGCTGGATAAAAATTGCATTTTTGAAGGGATGGTAACTCTCTCTCGGAATAATGTTTTTCTCTCTCTTATTCAAAACTTTTGATTTACCACGTAACTGAAGCAAAGTTCTGTGGTTTGTGTTGTACACTATGCAACATTACTGAGGTGTCAAATTTTGTGCACATTTCATTAAAAAAAATCAGAAGACGATGTGACTACATTAAATCAACAGGAAAAAAAACTGTTCATATGTACTGGTGATCGAGTCACCATCCCTGCATGTGCTTAAAAACCTTTTGGATGTGCTGCTCAGGAACATAATTTAGCAGAGGGTTGTTAATTAGGGTAGTGTGGTTGTGGTTGTGGTTGGACTCAATGATCTTTAAGGTCTTTTCCAACCTGAGTGGTTCTATGATTCTTCTACTTCCTTTTCCAGAATTTACACTTTTGCTGTAGCAATTTTCCAATCCTCTTGGTTACTAGGTGCATTCTGATACTGGATCATCTAAATAAATCTGAGGAAATCGTGTGGTAGCTTTGATAGTTTTGGACATCAATTGTGTGAGCACCAATGCCCTGTGGTGCAGGGCACACTTCAGATGAAGAATTATTTACAGAAGATTGAGATATGTCTATGTGTATTTCTGTGCAAGGAAAAAGGGGTCAAGTACAGTCTGGTCTTCCAGGTGTTGTTTTGTGCATGCAAAAATATACTGCAGTGAGTTAATTAGGTGTGCATTGACCCAGGGCTGCATCTAGATGCCTACACAGCTGCTTGCTTTCTCCCTCTCCTCAGCAGGGCGAGGGAAGAAAATTAGGATGCAGTTACTTCAGAAAAGCCTCCTGCAGAGTTTGTCCTCCATGGGCTGGTATTCCTTCAGGAAATATTCACCCACTACAGTGTGGAGTACTTCAGAGGCCGCAGTGTGGAGATCTGCTCTAGCATGGTGCTCCATGGGCTCCAGGGAGCCACCAGGATCCTCTCCCACAGGCTACAGGTTAACCTCTGCTCTGGTACCTTGGAGTACCTATCCTTCTTTTTTTACCTTGATTTTCAGACTGCTTGTTCTACCTTTTTTTCTTCCTCCTCAATTGCCATTTGTTAAATATGTTTTCACAGGGGCACTTATAGCTTTGCTGGTAGAGTCAGCTGCATACTTCTTTTGCTCTGGTAGAACTGGCTACACCTGGCTGTGTCTGGCATAGGGCTACCTCTTATACCTTCAACTAGAGTTGGACTAAATGACCTCTATGATTCTACAATTTTCTCAGAGGCCACACCTGCAGCCTCTCCCCCCTCCTTGCTCCCAGCTCCCAATACACTGGGAAACAGTTTTACGAAGAACTGATTAGGAAAGCAATACTGTTTCTGTTATCACCTGATTTTTAATTTAACTCATTTCATTTCAGTGTTCGTGCTCTATTGTAGATAAGCAGAATGTTCTTTTAAAATATATTTTCTTTAGGAATATGAAAATATCTATAAATTTTGTTATGTTTTAAGAGATTTTTTCTATGTAGACTACACCTTTTCCTCTTTCCCCTACTATATATCAGGGAGAGGTGTTACTGTTTCTGCCATTTACTTTCTTGAAGATGTCCAGATGTGCAGCATGTTGGACCACGGAGCACAGACGGGGGCCTTCTCCCATAGATGGTGCCTTGTCTTTACGTAGCAATATGTTATCATGTTGTGGTTTTCCTTCAAGAGGTGATGACAAGGGTTCTGTTCTGCTTGGACTTGCTGCACTTTCTAGACAATGCCTTGACTTCTGTCAACTACTTGCAGCAGACTAAAGATGTCAAAAGCACTTTTTGCCTAAGAAATGTACTGATCGTGGAAATGAGCCTAGACTCAGTGGATATGTTTATGCTGCACACACTTCCCTGGAATATAAAGATACCAAATTACCTAACAGGCAAGAATGAGTCTAGCTGTGAGAGTACAGAAGTCTAAGTTTAGCTTCCCAACACACCACATTATTTCAAGCTGCCTTTCTGAGCCTGACAGTGTGCAGACTGCATGACGTATGTGAGCACCCGCTGCCTGCAAAGGGCTGGACTTGACTAGTGGCTAATAAGCACTCCTACATTTTAACTTATAAGAAAACTTTAGTAGAATAAAAAATAACAAAAATCACTCAGTTCACTCAGCTAGTAGCAGGCCTTTGCTAGCATACTCTGGCAGGGTGTCAATTACTCTTACAGACTGATGAGATGGTAGCAGAGTTTTGGGTGCTGTGCCCAAAACGCTTTCATCGTTAACTGCCTACAAAGAAAGAGAAACTTGAATTACTAACTATGGTCTCTCGAAAGGCGGGAGAGATACAGCTTGAATGGTCCTTCTCATCCCTGCATGCTAAGTTGACTGTTTTTTATTCCTTCATTCATCAATAGATTTTATTCATAGTTTCTAAAATAGCTTCTGAAGTAATAACAGCAACATTTGTATAAAAGGCATGGTTCAGTATTGAGGAAAGAACAAAGAGAAGCTGCTGTTTCTGTTGACTCGAAATTACGACTAGTATTCAGTTGTTTCTTTGGGCCTGTTTAAAGCTATGATCAGGATGGCTGCTCAGCAGAAGTGTCTTAACAGTTTATCTAGCAGTCAGATTTGCTAAGATGGACATGACCTTGAGTACAGCCAGAGCCAAATCAGAGCAGGTGTCTGGTACAAAGCCTGAGTCTGCTACTGGTGTGCACAGCAAGCCAACCTTTTGTCCTCTACACTGAATCCAAACCACCACTGGAAAAAATTAGAAGTCTGTTAAATGAGTAACTG
>JAPSGF010000019.1:3895734-3949874 GCA_035772895.1 Perdix hodgsoniae | reverse complement strand
AGTAACTGATCTAATATATATGTTTCTAGGCTTCCAGGACAAAGATGACTTTCCAGGGACAGCCAAATTAAAGAAAGAGCTGGAAATTCTCTCATTGGGAAATATCTGAGCATAGCATAGCAGCTGAAATAAATCATGGGAGAAGCTATTCTTATATATGCTTGTATGTTCTCTCTAAACTTTATGGAGCTCTCTAAGAGAGGTAATATCAGGCATAAATCCCATTTACATTTCAATGAGTAAATGTCCCTGTCATCTTCCACACTGCACTATCCTACCCAGTATGCAGCAGGAGAAATTAAACCATATGCTGTAAGTTGATAAAACCATCCATGTTACTCATCTCCAGTTGTGAATGTAACCTGTGAAAAACAATGGAAATACGAACTGCTAGGGGCTCATCCTCAAAAATTTTCATTCCTCGTGTTTGTGGGTGGTGAATAAATCAGATCTACAGGAATGGATATTTCAGTCAGGGGCCCTTTTTTTTATCTTGGAACAATCAGATCTACTGGCTAGTAAAAGAAGAAAAAAATCCCTTTCTGACCTCAACAAATTTGTTTCAATTGCACAAAGGTGTTTGACTAGAAGTGAGGACAGCTAACATAGGACTAACTTGCTGCTGTGGGAAAGTAATAGGATTATCCTGCCAACACACTTATGGAGAATCTGTAACAACAAAAACACAGACAGATACAGTCCTGCATAAGAGCACTGTCCTGCATATTTCACAGAGCAGCCTGATGAAGGCTGTGTTAATATACCCAGTCATTTTTTGAAGCTGGAGGGGAGCAGCAATGATATACTGTTTCCCACAGGATTCTGGCCTGAAAGGGGGCTGAGTGTTAAGAGATTCTTGGCTGCAGCAAAGCACCTGGAAGCTCAGATGCATTTGTTGTCACTTCTTCAACCAAGTAAGAAGCTCATAAAAATAGGTTTTCTTAAAATGTTTCCTAGTTCCAGATCCTAGGCAAAGTTATCGCTCCCACATGTCCTGCTCTGCTTCTTATTCCTGCTTTTAGCATGAATTTACTCCTGGAAACAGTGAGTGCGAGTTTAAAAGGGAAGATGCAGCAGAGAGAGAACAGCCTTGGCAGGATGTGTTTCTGTTGTGTTTCTGAAATCACATCTGCCAAGGAGCATTTTCTCTTATAAATTCATTAATTTGTAGGGGTTTCAGCTGACCTGAGATGTCCTGAACTTATTGTATAGTAGTTTCATGGACTAATGTGATTAGAAAAGAAAAGTAGTTTGTGGATCTGAGTATGCTTTCATGTACTTTCAAATATGTATGAGTCAGGGAGAAAAAATTGGCGTGAGAATGAGAGGAAGATTTTTTCAGTTATATTCAATTCTAAAGATTATATTGCGGGATCAGAAGAAAAGTACAAACCAGTAGAACAAATATGCTGCTTAGATTTGAATTGCTTTCCTCAAAGTTAAATAAATTATACATATTTGAAGAACCGTAATGGAAAGACAGAGGTGCCAGCAGGATACGATTAAGTGGTGACTGTCAAGCAGAAGTTTGATATGGAAAGCCCCTGTCTGTTGTGCCTGATTCCATTTGGATTACTCATAAGCAAAACATCTCAGATTTCTCACAACTGCTGCTGAGGAGAACTTCATTAGCACTCCTCTAGCTATCTGAGTTCGCTTCCCTGAAGTAATATTACATTTGTAAACATGTCCATCTTCACATACATTCTCCTTTCCCTTTGTTTTCTTTCATTTATTTTAGTGGCTTTTTAATCTTTTTTTATTATGCCTTATATTTACAGTGCCAGTACATGTATGCCACATTCTCAAGTGAAAAGCATCTCTCATATCTACAGAAATGACTAATTTCCAGGGAAATAAGTTAATGCTATTCAGTCAAGGCAATTCTGCTCTATATTTTCAAGTAGAAATTGCATTATCTCGGGGACATCTGAAACTCACTTGTAATTACAAAGTTGTTGATCCTTTATACAGTTAATGTAAATTAAGTAATGCTAAACCCTTAACAGAACAAATAATACAGTCTTTTTCACTCAAAACAAATGTTTAGTTGTAACAGAAAGTTGTCCCATTACAATGTATTTCTGAGTGTTCTCACCATTGAGACTACTGTCAAGGGGCTCGGCTAAGGTGGCTTGTGGTAGGTAGGAACACTTCCAACAAGCTGGAGTCTCTAAAGAGACCAAACCACATGCAAAACATACTGAGGATTCACCCTTAGAAAGGAAGGAATGGGAACATATATTTGTTACCCAAGACTTGCTTAGGAATTTGTGCTTTCCTGGACTTTAGTAGTCTGTAATTGTTCAGTACCAGGTTTTTGGAGTACATACTCCCTGGGAATGGTTAGTTAATTTCTAAGATCGAGACTTAAATACAAAACTCTAAAATATATGGCTGTGAAATATGCCAGAAAGTTGCGGTAGTGCCTGAAGTTGGCACAGAAGTTGAAGCTGGCAGGAAAACCAGTGTCAGTTCTCTGTTTACTGTGGCTCCACAAAGCTGTCACCTCATTTCTGAATGGCAACTAAGCATTTCCATGTTGAAGTTAAACTACGTCTTTTGCTACAATTGTTTTGTCTTCCCTTAGGACTTTAGGACATCCTGTCCTTTTTTTTTTTTTCCTGGTGCCATTTAAAGTTTTGTTTTGATAATAGAAATATATTTTAATTCTCTTTTGAAATATGGATAAAGAGTCTTCTATGACCACGTGCTCAGAAATGCATTCATATGTTCTAATTAATCAATTAGCCATTCAGGTCTGTATTAATTCACTTCACTGATAACTATTCCCAGTGATTTATTTATGTTGTAGCATTTAGTTAGTAGCAAACTGCCATTAATTGTCACTTACATTATTTTTAGTAATTGTTCACCAATAAAGAAAAATGGATGGTGTCCATGAAGCGTTTAGCCTAATTCTGTATCCCTAACACTGTTGCTGATAGTGCAAGATTAAAGAGACAATGCTTTAACAGGTAGCTCTTCCTTTCCACGCATTCCCTTGATGCCTTTTTCCTTCCTGTAAGCTGTCCTTCCTGATTTTATTCTGTAAAAGCACAAGAATGTTTCCCTCTTAATGACTGTTTAAATAACTGACTTACCTTGCTATTGTACTTGGTTCTTTCTGTCATAGAAAATGACTATGAATTAATTAGCATTAGAGCACTGGAAATTCCTATGAATTTTGTCTGGAACATTCTGTGCGCATTAATGAATGATTTTACACCTCCTAATGCAAATCTGATGATATCTCCACAAACCACTGGGGGAGTGTGTGGGGTCATAAAAGTTAGATTTGCAATGGAAATATATGGGTTTTCTCTCGTGCTATTCTTCCCTGTGCTGATAATGCTATTTTTGAGCACTTGCTCAGACTGCCTCATTTGTATTGAAAGATTCTCTTATCCTTTGTCCTATTTTCCATTTTTTCCTTTTTTTTCTTTATTTTTTTCCTAAGAGAAATGAACTGTTTTTTTTCAGGAACAGTTAAAAGATTCCTGCAGGAACACAGGAGAAGCTACATTTTGAGCTGCTAAGTGTCATCTCCAGAGATTACGGTCACCGAAAGGCAGCCTGGCGTGAAGAGCAAATATGCATGTCAGAAATGAAAATACCAATTTATACCATGTCTCCTTCCTGTCTTATTGGCTGATCATTTATTCCGTGCATGAAGAAGTAATGTTAGTGTTCTGACACCCAGGCATCTAAGTATGAGATGTATAAGAAGAATGATGATCTTTTATTCAAAAATTTTCCCCGGAATCCTAAGTCTGCTCTTTATTTCTGCTTCTTGTTTATTTTATCTTCTTTTTTTAAAAAAGGCTTTTTAAATTCATGGATTTGTCAGAGCTCACAACATAATTTGCTCCTTGCCCATGATGTAGGAGAAACATTGGCAAAAACAATTCATTCCGAAAGCAATGAAGCCCTGCATACTTCTTAAGAGAAAAAACTTAGTGTGTTAAGCTTAAATAGAATGGGATATTTCCATAACCATACATTTTTCTGTTTTAACATAAACTTTTATCTTTTTTTTTTTTCTAAAACGGCGACATGTGCTTTGGCTTAGATTTACCACCGTGTGTTTAGAAAGTATACTTAGAATTTGTATTTAAGTAATCTATTCTTGATGGTTTGGTGCTAAACAAAGCTGTTCTATGTTGTTTATGCATCCAGATCTGAAGTTTGTTGAAAGGATTAAACAGCTTTTAACAGCAGACAAAGGGAATATTTTCTTTGTTTCAGCTTCATTTTCTTCAATAGCTTGCTCAAAGTTAGGCAACTGTTTAGTTATTGAATAAGCTGAAATGTTATTATCTTCCTGTGGTCTACAGCTCTATTCATTACCTGCCTGTAAAATTTGTTCAGTTGATCAGTTTTAAGTATAAAATGTTTGATATATTTTTCCTGTGCAGGGTTTCTGCCTTTCTGTTGAATTCCTATTTCCATCCAAAGCAGCTTGATACAAATCATAAGTAAATAAGAATTAATCATCTTGCAAAGAAAAATTATAATTCATTTCTAGCAGAACACTCTGTAAGTGTTAAAATATTCAAATAAATATTTTAAACTATATCACTGCTCAAATAGGAATGTAAGGTATCTGTCTGATAGTGAATGGAAGTAGCAGACGAATTTAAAAATGTGATTCAATTGCAAAGCAACTTTTTAAAGTTTACCTTCCAAGAGCAATCAAATTCACTTTAAATAAAATGAATAATACGCACTCAAAATAAGTATGAAAAGATTTTTGTGAAAAGTTTTTACTGTTTTTACATTTTCGAGTGAATGAGAATTATTTTCACAAAAATAATCTCATGAAAAATGATTTTGTATTGCACTCTTTATTGAAAAATATTTGATATGTACTTCAGAAATGCTATCATTTAGGGCCTTCTACCTAACCAATTATGTGATATATGGGATATGTATAAGGCTCCATGAAAATGTATCCATAACTGTCTATTAACTTTATCTATACTCAGAATTTTAATTCCATAGAAAATTCCAGCATTTCTAAAATTAAACCTCTAATAGCAATAAAATGAAGTTTTGATATTTTCCAACTATTATTCTGTTAAAGTGGTGGGATTATCAAAATGGGTGCCATTTTTTTCCCCCAGCAAGAGAAAGGCAGTTAAATTTTGATATGACAGGAGTTTAATTTCATTCAAAAATGGTTACATATTCTCACATTTTTATTGATTTAGTAAACTGCATGCGAGAATGTAATTTGAAAGCCATTAGTAATTAGTTAGAAAGGCTTGTTTGCTTTATACTGAACTTCTTTAATGATTTATCAAAATCAGGAAAATCATACTCTTTAATGCAATAACCAGAGCAGATCCTGATAAATCACACAGACAGCAGAGACACTTATTCCTGAATTCCTTTAAGCTGTGAATGACTGAATTGGTTTCAAACATAAAACTGCTAAATGAGTGCCTCGGAGTGTAGTTTATTAGCCACTCTTGTTCGTGTGCATCTAACATACAGTGGGCTTGTACTGGCAGTGAAATCTCAGCTATAGAGGTCTGTTTCTCCTTACTGATAGAGGTAAAGGTGAAGAAAGAGATCTTACTATCCAAATGGAGGAGTTCATTTAAAGCAGCAAGGTTCTCACTGTTTTCAATGAAGCACTGATATCCCAATTATGCCCTAACTGCATCTCCTGTTTTCTCCTAGGTCTTACTGCTGCAGCATCTCTCGTATCCCTAGCTTGGGCTCTGGCTTCCTACCAGAAGGCCCTCCGTGACTCCCGTGATGACAAGAAACCCATCAGTTATATGGCTGTTATAATCCAGTTTTGCTGGCATTTCTTCACCATTGCAGCAAGGGTCATTACTTTTGCTCTCTTTGCCTCAGTTTTCCAGCTGTACTTTGGGATCTTCATCGTGCTCCACTGGTGCATCATGACCTTCTGGATCGTCCACTGCGAGACAGAGTTTTGCATCACCAAATGGGAGGAGATAGTTTTTGACATGGTTGTTGGAATAATCTATATCTTCAGCTGGTTTAACGTCAAGGAAGGAAGGACACGCTGCAGGCTTTTCATTTACTATTTTGTGATCCTTTTGGAAAACACCGCCTTGAGTGCTCTCTGGTATCTCTACAAGGCCCCACCAATCTCCGATGCATTTGCCATACCAGCACTGTGCGTGGTGTTCAGCAGCTTTCTAACAGGCATTGTTTTTATGCTGATGTACTATGCCTTCTTTCATCCCAACGGACCAAGGTTTGGGCAGTCACCAAGCTGTGCTTGTGAGGACCCTGCGGCTGCCTTTACCCTACCCACAGAAGTGGCAACAAACACTCTCCGGTCCATCTCCAACAACCGGAGTGTGACGAGTGAGCGGGATCAAAAATTCGCAGAGCGGGATGGGTGTGTGCCTGTGTTCCAGGTGAGGCCCACTGCTCCATCCACACCTTCATCCCGCCCACCCCGGATCGAGGAGTCGGTCATTAAGATCGATCTGTTCAGGAACAGGTACCCAGCCTGGGAGAGACACGTGTTGGACAGGAGCCTGAGGAAGGCGATCCTGGCATTTGAATGTTCCCCTGCTCCTCCACGGCTACAGTATAAAGATGATGCCCTCATCCAGGAGCGCTTGGAATATGAAACCACATTATAGACAAAGCAAAAATGCAGCTTGGAGAAGCTCTGCCATTACAGTCCAAGTTAAGGATTGATGGGAGGGCTGTAGGAATAACAAACTGTGTACTACCATTAGAACAGCAAGCTGTAGTGTTCTTAGTCTGGCTACCATCATGATTATCATTTGATCCACTGTGTGCAGTCCATCTGCAGGACACTGGTACAGCAACATCACCTGAAAGCCTCAAAAAATAAACAAAAAACACACAACCAACCCACACATACTGATCAGTTACTGAAAACTCACCCATGACTCCTTGCTGCTATGAAACTCGGACTGCGCAGTACTCACAAGCAAACCAACAGGGGGGCTCTGACCAGAGCTTTCAACTTTAGCCAGTAGTGCATTTTATTTTAGAAATGAATGATTGATATTTGCATAATCAATGGTGAAAGCAAGCAAAGAAAATTCCTCTCAAAAATAACAAAACTGTAGCACACAATGTTGCCATTATTAAAAATAGGAGCATAGTAGTCCTTGACGCCCCATAAATAGATCATTCAGGTTAGACTAGGTTTGCAAAATAGTTCTTAATTAAAAAGATGCATCATCATGTTAGCAAGGTTATAAATGGAAAATAACTGATTATATAGCTCACAAACATTGACATCACCAGAACTGTTTGTTTTCTGTGGAATTTCAAAGTCTTTTTAATTGCAATTTAAGTCCTTTATGTCGCTTTCAACAGAAATCCTATGCAGCTCACTTCTGGTTTTCAGGAGAAATAAGGAGCTCCAGCACGTAGTGATGTAAATTAAATGATAATCATGATTCAGTGTTCAATTTGCAAAAAATATATATATATGTATGTAAAAGAACAGGGAAGTATAGTTTTCATATTCTAAAGTTTTTTGAAGGACGCCATTCAGATGTTTCAGAAAGAACTACAAGGAGATGAACGTGCTGAAACTTCTCTCTGTTTCAGAACTGGGAATGCATGATTCAGTGTGCGAATGTATGCAAGGGTGACAAGAGACTGTGACATGCCATACCCTTCTAGTGCCAAACATTGTGTAACTGCAAGATTGATGTTGTCCAAGGGACAGATCACGAGTGGCATGAACCCTACGAGACCAAGAAGCAGGAAAGACCAATCCAGTTCTCAACGTGTCAAGACAGCTCTGATTTTTCCCACCCAAGGTGAAAGCGATGTCTTTTAAAGACTTTCAGCCACCTCTGAGTAAGTATATTCAGTGAAGTGTGATATAACCAAGCTGTGTGGAAGACCCTCTTCTGCCTGTTCAAGACTTGTTCCAGATATATCTAAAAATTACACTGTAATGCAGAGAGCTTTTGCTACAAGCTTTTGGGTTTGAAATACCTCCCTAAATCTAGTCAATGGTATCCTTCTTTATGTTAAAAGTATCCCCTGATGGTGCTTTCAGATGCATTAAAGGTGCAAGTCAAAATTTGATAGTATTTTTTTTAAAGCTGGTGCAGAGTGAAAAACTCATGAATTATTTCAATATTTTTGTAAAGTAAAAATATGGTATAAAAAGGTTACTTTTTATAAACCTCAAATCTTTTAATACATTTCATTCTCTTTATAGCTTCGATTTTAAGAATTGGTCCATGAATTTTATCAGCTAGATTCTGCAGGTTGATACCAACTTGATTTTTACACATTATGGGTTTGTTTTTGCAGTGTAATGCGATATGAAAGCCTACATGGGTACTTTTAGAATACACCATAAACTGCGGATCCTGCTTCAAGTATAAGTGGTTTGTAAAGAGACCGAGCAATTCCATAAGATACAATTTGCTAAAACTATTTCCACCCGTTCTAGGAGAGTGAAGCAGAACTGAAGAGTTACTTTTTTAAATGGCATTGTCAGGATGGAGAAGACCTGATGATTGGTATTTTAATCTTCATGTCAGGTATATTCAGTGTAGTCACTGCTGTATATGCTGCTGGGTAAATTTCAGTCTTTCCTGTTATTAATATTTGTACTACGAAATGGCAGAGGTTACACACCTTTGTTTGTTTGTATGCATTCAATTAGCCATTTTTAATGTTGACTTTTTTTATTAGAGAAATGTTCAGTATCTGTTGATCTTTGCTGGGGCAAGTTCCTCAAAACAAAAAACATCTACCTGTGGAAGTGCAGGAACCTGCAAGCCAGAAGGAATTCTGCACAGATCAGAAAACACCCATGCTTGAAGGGTTTCTTAGGTATTTTCAAATTAAGCAGTGGCCTGCTGCCTCAAGAATCGTTTTTAAATAAAAATTTCTTTGATAGAGACAAACCCAAAGCTTTGTACAAAGTGATTGCCCTTCCCTCCATGCAGACATAAAGGACTATAAAGAGAAGATGTCTCATGTTATGTCAAAAAATACACCACTGTAAAACCTGCTAAAAGATATTTGGGGACAAAGCCCTTTGTACGGATGAATTCAATAGAGCCTTCGCTCCAGAATCCAACGTTTGGTGTCAAAAGGAAATTTGCCTTTACAAACAAATGTAAGCTTTGTAATCCAAGATGTGAGGGTTTCTTTCTGAAACCGTTCTGTATGTTTGGTGCTTCCTCAGTAGCTCAGAAACAGTTTGAGCCGGGCACAGCGGGCGGTGCTCTCCAACTACATGGGCTCTCCTGGAGAGAAGGACAACATCCCAGCTATCAGCAGTCCTGGCCCTCTTTTGATGGCCTTCTCATACCACACTGCTATTCCTCAGAGCTGTGAGCCCTTCGGTAAGGGCTGACAGCACTGAAGAAACAGTGCAGATTGCAAAGGGTTATGGTCTGGACCAGTGCTTGCATTGCAAGGTTTCTGAAGAAGGCGAGCAGTGGGTATATTTGATTTTCTCTCTGGTTTTGGAAGAAAGGATACAGAGATGTTATTTTTTTCCATTGTTAGTATCTACCAGTTAATTTGCTTACCCTCCCATCATTTTAGTATGTTTTTAGTAGAATTTGTAAATTCATTTCAAGCGAACTATTTCAGGCTCTGAGTGTGCAGTGCCATACTTGACATTGCATACACACAGAGGCAGTACGCGTACTCCACTGCCTTCTGAATTCAGGCTGGGTGTTTCAGGAATAAGGAGAAGTCATTTTATTCTGAGTCAAAATCTGCTCTCCACAACCCCGCTCTGTTATGTTTGTAACGTCAGTGATATTTGCGCTGAGAACAGAACAGCCATTGAAACCTTAATGCTCAGACGACTACATGGACAGTTTTGTTAGTCTGCTTTGCTGTGAACAGTCACCATAAAAGCTGTTAGAATTTTTTATACAACTTGTCAGAATTAAATATAGTCCACATTTAAATCCCATGATGGCCTTACGGACAGTTAATAATCAATATGCACTATTCTTTCTAATGCAAACTGTTTAAGGTCTATCAATAAAGTTTAATGAAGACAGCAATAGCAAAAAATCTTCTGCTTTTAAGATAATGAAAAAAATCAGGTCTTTTAAATTCTATTGCAGAATAACAGGAAAATAAAAACGTTCATAATTACATTCTGGTGAAGAAAGTAATCACATCTCTGTTAGAAGGAAGTGTAATGTAAGCATTGTCCTAATGAGCCAAACAAATTTGCCAGCAAATTTCAAGGTAACTTATCTTGGTCCTAAAATTTTGAGAGCTGTGGATTTGTGTCCTACAGAAAAGGCAATTTGAGTAGTATTCACTGCTCTAAAGGAAAAGAATGCATACCCATGTTCATTCAAAAAAAAAGGTAAGAACATGTAAGATAAACTTTTTGTCTTATTTTAAAAGAGGTGTTATTTACTCTATAGTAAGATAGTCTTATAATAATATTTGAAAAAACGTGCAATACTTTTTTTTAATGCAGTTTTAATAATGATAAAAATCATTTCCATTTCTCTTTGTGTCAGCTAAAATATGCTTCTTGTGTTAGAACAGTGTTTCTGTGCTTGGGTTATTTGGGCTTGGTGGCATATAAATACTATTTACGTTGGCAAATTAACAAATTTTCTATTAATTAATTTATGTAGCATTGACATTAGGGAAAATATTCCTTCCAAACATAAATGCTAGACTTTAGCGGTCTGATTTTGTAAACTTTTAAGCAGAGGAAGAAAATCTAAAAATATTTGGAGTTGCAGTTTTTAATACACGGTGAACATCTAATCAACCCATTTTTTAAAAGATATCTGGTAATCTCATCTATATATCACAGTCTCCCCAAAAGAGTAATTCATGAGTGGTATTAAAAGCATGACTGGTGCTGTTTTTGGAAAGCGTCTCCCAGTCTACCTAAAAGCCAACACAGTCATTTACTTTTGATTGGCCTGGTCATTTACTTTTGATTTCAAGTATTCACAACTAGCCTGTTCTATATAATCCTTTATCCAGTAATTAGAATTATTTGTGAATTGAACATCCAATTCCATGAAAGCTTTAAAAATGGCACCGTACTCAGTCTTAGTTAATTCTGCCAGTGATCCAGCTCCCAAAGCCACCGTCCTTTCTCTGCTCAGCCCATAACATCACACAGCCCAGAGCAGCTGAGATGCTGTGGTTTACTCTGCACCCCCTGCACTGCCTGCATAATGCCAAGGAAAAGCCCCCAGCGGAGTACTGGGGTCCTATTGCTGCCTCTCCTGCTCCTGTGCGTGGTGGGAAGTGGAGTGAATCACATTTATGCATCCAGCTAAACAGGCTTTTTTTAGGTTGAGTTCATACGAGGGTGCGTAGTGAAAATAATCACAACACGTGTCCCCAGATTTACAAGCTCAACACTAATTACTAGTTCTGCAGCATAACAATGCCGAATGTGGGAAGAATTGTCTAAATAAACAATAAGCCATTTAATTTTGCTAATTGTAGCAATTAGACTAGCTCTCCTGAAGCCCGTGCTCTCAGCAGAAAGCCAAATGGAGCAGTGGCACACAGCCATTTATATGGCAGGGACATTACGCTGTGAAGCCCTCCCTTGACTGTTTCTAGAGCTAGGTCTTTTTATTACAGCATTGAATCCGTTCCTCTTCATTCTGATAAAACAGATAAAGTGCAAAATGATTACAGATCATTTAAATCTGTGGATTAAAAAAAATGCAGTAGATTACTGCAATTCACTGATAGTGATTTTTTGAAACACATTTATCCTTTTCACTTGGCTGCGGATTACTGAGTGATCTGCATCCAAGATTTCTCACATCTGGTAAGTGATTTCATTACAGGAAAGATGGAGATGACCTCACAAAGCCCTGCTTGCACCAGGTTAGAGAAATGTGTCACTGGTTCACAGATCACTTTCAAAGCTCTTTAAGCATGTGAGCAGTCCACTGAGATTGTTTGTAAGGTTGCTTTACCACAGTGACCTCACTGCAGGTGTTTGGTAGGATTTCTTCACAAAACCCTAGAGTAAATAATTTCACGTACTCTGAGCTTAGTGCTACCCTGCGTGAATCAAATCTTTTTTTTTTTCTTCCTCAGTTAAAACAATGATTAATATATCCATTTTGACTGAGCTGCTATTTTGTGATCATTTTAAGAATACTTAGAAAAATGTCTGTAAAACCCCACCTGATTCCAGTGATTCCTATACAAACCAACTGCGGACCAGCACCTTCACTAAAAGGAGCCTTTCTTAAACAACTTGGCTCCAGCACTTACATTCTGTTCTGAACGCTTTGCATCTAATTGTTATGCAGAGAGTCATATATACTCATTAGTAAGCCACGTCCCTGCTCTGAATCCTGGAGCAGAGAGGGCTGATAAGCCAGATGCAGAGAAAAAGGCCTCTTCAGCACATTTAGGTGGCGATTCGCATGAGTTAGAAATGGAAGAGAGAAGCTTGCATATGATTACAGCAGAGCTATATGCTGTATGAATTGATAGACATTTCCAATTAATTGTGAGATAAGTGGCCAACTAATATTAAGATCAAATCCAAAACTCTACATGCAAAGCACAGTAAAAAGAAGCAACAAAACACTTTAAAACCAACTCAAAACTCTCATTTCCAGGAATACCTGGGTGAAGCTTAAAAATTGAATGGATTTTTCAATGTAACAAGAAGCTACATTCATGGAAACATAGATATGTCTGCTATGGATATAAACATTTTCCCTATCTCTAAATTGCACTCTCGTACTTCATGTATCTTTGGAAGCAGTTGCTTCTAGACCTCACTTCTGTGTATGCTGTAGCCCTAGACATGCCAGCAGCTTTTCTACAAGTGGAATCGGTTCTTGTATAGGCGAGGCCACATACTGTTCACCCCTAGGCAATTTCCCAACTGTAGAGAAGCTGCTTGTGGAACGTCCACAAGAGCCTTTGCAGAGGTAGCGCGGTGCCAAGGCAAGATGCAGCCAGCATTGTGTGCCACAAGCACACTGGGGCAGGGGCTGGGTGTGGTGCACCAATCCCTGCTCATCCTGGGTGCCAAACAGCCCACCCAGAGGAGAACCACATGGAGCACACGGAGGGGTGAACGAGATACACCAAGGACCTCAGGCTATTGTTGTGATCTTCCAAGCTGCACAAGCCAGGAGCTCCTGCATATTTTTTATGTGAAAGGTTCAGGCACCTAACATTTTGTTCCTGGCCTTGGTCAGAAGCACCTCAGTCTTCATAGGGCATACTCCAACTCCTGTCTACGCCTGCCAAGATCCCCCAAGCTGGTATTTCTCTGTCAATCCTACCTGAAGGGCAGGGTCCTCTGGGTGCTATCAGACTTTGCACAGAAATACCCATGAGCGATTCTTCTGCATGAGACTTCTGGCAAGCAGAGACCACAGGGAGAGCCAGGCCCAGTTCTCTCTTCACCTAACAGTGATCCATATCTCTAGCTACTACCTCTCAGGGGAAGGCTATAGGGCTACACACTACTGAGGAGAAGGGCATGCTTGCTCTCTCTTGTTTTGAGGTTTTTGTCCCTCTTTGTGAAAGACTACAAAGTTATGCTGTGCAGTGTAGACATATTTTTGATGCACTGCGTCCCCTTAGTGAGGAGGACTCAAAGGTTGCCACATACATCCAGTGCTATTGCACGTGTCCAACCAGAGTAATGTCTACAGTAAAAATCTGGGGCAGATACAAAACCAACCGGACCAAAAGCTGTATGAACATGTTTAGCACTGTGACAAGCATGAATCTCTGCACGCTGCCTTCAGCCTGGTGTGTTAGTGCGGTGTGCTACCCCAGCCACGTCTGCTTGATTTGCTGTGAGAGCTCAGTCAGCGAGCTCAGGTGCACCAGAACTGCACCACACAGCCATACCCACAGCTTGCTGAGCCCAGAGTGCACTCCTTGTGTATGCGCTTAGTCCTGAGATTCTATTAGGATTTAATCTTATAGTTCATTTAAATTCTATAACTAAAGAAAAAGCATCAGGAATGTCATCATCGTTAAGGGTAATCAAGTGATAACTGCAAAAGGAAAACCACATTATTGTAAAACACATTCTAGTCATTATTGGAGACAGCTTTGAGATGCACTATGTCAGTAACTTAATGAAAAGTTGTGGAGGAAAAATGTTTAGTGCTACATTTCATTAATCATGGTTAGTTGAGGAAAAAAATCATATTGGCAGACAGCAAAGTGATTAGTTCGCCCTTTGTCTCATTTAGTGTTGGCTATATTTGTTTCACTGAATATCAGTGTTATTAATGTCGGTAGCTTATATTGGAAATAATCTCTAATACAGCAACTGGTTTACCTGACATTTGACTGAAAAGCACAAAAGAAGAGTTTGTTGGCCAGCACATGTGCAGCTGTCTGAAACATGCTGTCAGAAATAAGGTTTTGATAATTCATGGATTATGTCCTGATGATGAATTTCAAATGCATGTATCTGTAGATGAAACTACCTCTGCCAATTTAAAAGTACCGTGAACATACAGAAGCTATTTCTGAAATTTTAATTACTATTGCTTTTCTGAGTATGCATTCTGCTTTATTGTCTGTGTATCCCGGATCATTTCTTAGCCAGTGCTTGATGCGAACTCATTTTAAATTTTATGAAGCTGAGGAAAAGGTTATGAGCTGGTTAACTGAAGGCTTTTGTTTTCAATTATATGATACACTTCTTCTTAAGCTTTAAAAAGCTGCAAAGTCCCAGTTCTGTAAACCCCTTGCTAAAAACAAGAACAGTTCAACAACATTCATGAAAGCCTTGGCTGTGCTGATGTTCAGGTGTATGACAGAGTTCCTGACCCAGGCATCGTACAGCATTCAGCTCTGCATTTGGGAAATGTCATCACTTTCCCACAGGATCTGCTTTATAAGACAGATTAAAATGAACCACCATGGCTGGCTCAGACAAGCTCAAAGGTGGCCCCCAGCCCTTCCCAGTGTTGCTTCCACATCCCTGTTTTGGGACACAGGAGCCCATGCTGAGGTGTGTCCCAGAGTGAGCACTGCAGGCATTGGCTCTCACTGATGGGGAAAGAAAAGTGGGGTGCTCCATGATATGGCATGTCAGTTCAGACAGTGTTACGTTCTTCAGGCAGCACTGTATGGACAACAAATCTTCTGTTATCAGCAGAAAGGGAAAGTGCTGCTATATGTTGTGTGCCAGCACACTGTCATGTATCTGTGGCTGCTATTGATTCCTTCTTTCTTTATTCCATTGGAACAACCTGGAGCTTGTCAAGCTTTGCTCAGGTTGATTTGCAACTAATTAATTCAACAGGCATTTTTAATCTTGCAAATTTGCAACTTGTAATACAGTAATCAGGCTCCCGTGAGCAAACATTAATCAGTGAGAGGGGGAAGAAAAGCTCTGCCAGCTGCATGCAGTGCAGTGCCTGCACTGCAAAGGAACACTCACAAGAAATGCAACAGTAGTAAATTCATCCCAGCTGAACAGTCATCATTTGTCTTTTGAGTCATTCATCCACTGGATTTGTTTGGCAGAGCCAGAGGTTGTATTTGGGGGGGAAATATGGGGGTGCTGAGGTGAAGAAGCTTTAGGTGCTGCCAGTGTCCTTCTGGTCACCTGATTCCTTACCAACCACACAGTCAATCCAGTTTCATTTCTGAGATGGCCATGCTGGTGGTGGAGCATTCTCCTGGAGAAACAGCTGTGTCCCAAAACACATAAACACGTTTGGCAACACTTGAAGCCAGGTGAATGAGTGGAAAAACTATATTCCGTCATTGCTTTTAGCTTACAGGTAGATTTTAGCTTCTAAAAATGGAATGTTTGCCCAGGGTGTACATGTCCGTGAGTCAACAACTGATCAGTGTGTACCTTTTATTATGGAAGTGCACCCACTGGTGCCCCCAGCAGGGAGGCCAGAGATCAAAAACTCTTGAAAACTGGGAAGTAAAGCATTCCTCTAGGCAGGATCAAAAGGGTTTGTGAAACACTGTGGAAATCTGCCCCGGTTGTTTCAGTGAATAAGGGGAGGAGCAGTCTTATCAGGGAAAAACAAACAAACAAACAAAAAAAACACTTGCACAACCTTAACGCCAATACAGTATTTGCGTTGCAGTTACTCTCTTTGCAACTAAAGATCTTAGCTGAGAACATTCTAGATCTGTTATGAGCTCATTGGAACGCAGAGGGAGGCAGTGTAAGCCACTTCATAGATATACCTGCATTGCTATTGGCAGTTGTTTATTAGCAATAAGATACAGAGGTGTCTCAAACTAGAGTACACGAGGCAAGGATTTGGTATGGCTGTTGTGTCAATGATTGTTAAATCTAGAAATTGTAGATCTTTGTAATAGCTTGTAGGAAAAAAATGACTTTTTTATGCATGTTTTTTCTTTACAGAGGATAAACGTCAGATGGCTCGCACAAAAACATATCACTTATATTAGACTCATAAAGTGGGCTTTTCTTTATATGGAACAGGAGAGGCTCAGTGTCATTCAAGTGCTTTGTGTGCATTTTCTCTTGGTTTCTCATGCAGTACATGTGAGAATAAGCAAATAGTGGATTCACAAGTTCATCTTTCCTTAGTGCAGGTAGTCCTGGCATCATCTTGCTCATCTACACATCCTGAGCATGTACATGGGACAGGGAGATGATCACTTGTAAACCAGCTGAAAATAAAGATGGAGATAGTAAATGATGTGGGAAAAGCCTTATTACAATTAGGGAACAGTTGTGAATACATGGAGCAGATGAGCCCTCATGGTATTTCTTTATGCTCAGGTATTCATCACTCAGCTTCTCATGCACATCACCGCTGAAGGACTTTTAACCATATTATAAGCTGTCAATTTTTGCTTCCTTATAAGTGGGAACAGTAGCACCTTGGCTTGCAAAGGAAATCACTGTGGAAGTGTCCATAACCTTCATGTGTGATCTGTAAGTGTAGCACATCATAACAGCTGTGTTTTCTTTAACCATTCACTCAAACAAGTTTTCAGGATGCATTAGACATTGTTATGATTTTTTTTCCTTGCTTCCATTTCCTTCCCGTGCTGAGTGAGGAGTGTCAGTGCAATCCCCACTGCTGAGAGAAGATATGCCCGTAATAACCTGAAGTGAGTATTATAGAATCATAGAACCACAGAATGGCTTGGATTGGAAGGGACCTTAAAGATCATCCCAACCTCCATGTATGGAATGGGCAGGGCTGCCACCCAACAGCTCATGCTGCCCAAGGCCCCATGCAACCTGGCCTTGGACATCTCCAGGGATGGGGCATCCACAGATCCTTTGTTTTGGAGATGCTGGCAGAAGAGCCACTAACCTGGGACCCTCTGGATCAGCAGGCAGATCCCCTCGCAAGTTCAATTCTTCAAATGAACTGCAGTTCCTTTAAATCAGTTACCATTTATTCTCAAAGGCAGAAACTCTCTTCTGCATAATTCGTTCTACACAATGGGACAGATTTTTTGCTGTCTATTCTTTGAGTTGTGTGTTATTCTAGCAAGTGAGCATCACTGCCTTTTCTTTCAAGTGCCCTTCCATGTATAAGGCTGTCTCACCAGTGCAATCTGGCTCTGCTCTTGTTCCCACGCTCACCTGCATCTTTACACAAATGCCAACTTAACAATCATTATTTGTCACACTGCAGGTCTATGCCAAACCCAGTATGACTTCTGGATTTGATCCAGGGCATTAGGAAATGGGATTATCTTCTCACTGCAAGCACTGGACGCAGAACCCACTGAGTTGCAATAAACACAGTTACTTATCATGCTGATTTGACAGTGATTTTGCAGGGTACAGCTGGGCTTTAAAACTTTGTTCAGTTCTCTGCAGTCATTATTTATTAAAAAAAAAAAAAAAAAAATTCAACAAAGCAAAAAGCCACACACACAAATCCAAACTTTCATTGTTCTTCCTCGTTGTACACTGTCCTCATGAAAATTTGCTGTGTGAAGAGTGTGCCAGTTAATTTGCATTGGAACAGCCCTTCCAATGTACATTTTTCAAATGGATTCCTACAAAAACTATTAATAATAAACCCAGCAGTAATTAAAATGAACATATTCTCCAGTCATTATAGAAAAATGTACACTCAGAAAAGGCTAGGTAATTTGTGCATGCTTCTACCTTTCATCTCTTATGATGCACGGCTCAAAGTTTCTTTTTCAGGTTGACTGGTGAATTTGATTGTTTGGGGAAAATGTGTGCACAAGTGTTTCTAGACCATTAGTAAAACCAGTGAGCTTTCTAAAGCAATTTCATGTGAGACCAATGATCCTAAAAGATTCAGCCTTACTGTGCTTGCAAAACCTTCTTGCATGGTCTACAAAGAAAAAAAGACACTGTCAAAGGACTGATTGAGAAATTCTGCCTGGTGAACACACTGATAAGTAACACTTACATCAGCACTCTGAAAAGGAGCAATTATTGTACTGGGATTTGCCTTGGCTATTGGCAGCTTATAATCTTAAAGGGTTTGCCTGAAGGACCTCCATAGCAATGGATGACTTTCTTTTGACTTTACCGGAGTCCAGTAAGCCCTGAGAGTAAGCACTGTCATTTTGCTATTAAATTTCACAATGCCTCTCCAGATGAAATTTATTTTTATGGAATCTCTTTAGTCACTATTTTACGGCACACTTGAACTTTACTATCAGTGAACTGCCAGTCCTTGTGCATTCAATACTGATTAGGCAAAGAAAAATCTCTGGGGAAGGAACATCAGTCTTTGTATTGAAAAAACAGTCCTCTGGAAATAATATAAAGCACTTCTAGGTCTTCCATTTCTGTGAGTCACTGAATGAGTCAAAGACACCTTCCTGGGTTCCAGAATAAATTTAAATATCTGTTTAAATGTTTAGAAAATTAACTGAGATGTTAATAATACTTTAATATTTTCCATGAAAAAAAAAAATCCTTCAAGCTACACATTTCAACTTCAAGAAGAATGAATATCTTTATATAAATTCTAAGTCATTGGGCTTTGGAGCAGCAAGGGAAAAAATGGCAATTTGAGGAGGTGAAATTTTCACCTAAGCTCAGCAGGAGTCTCCTGGTGTCCCCATCAGCCTGCTGCTCCAGCCCTCCCCACACCTGCTTGTCACTGTTTCGCTGCTGAAGCCCTTGAAGAAGGATCTATGGTTTGGATCTTGACCAACCTCATCTCAGTCTTCAGTGCTAGGGCACAGATCAGGGATGCAGGAGCCTCAAAGACAACAGGCTAGGGTCGTGAAGAGAAAGACAGATCCTACTATTCCAGTTTCTCTACTAGCACAGTTGAATGGGTGATGGGGACAAGGGCTGCTTCTTCGTGGGGCAGATGCTGAGTGCTGGGACATGAAGCTGGTGTTCGTATCCTGCTCTTTGGAAAGGAAAGGTCAGCAAATAAAATTTAGGAAGCAGTGATGTTAGACACCCACAGTGCCAAAGCACTGAACCATCAATCTGGAGTCCTAGCCCTTAGAGGTTGGTGCCAAGAATGGAAACGAGTTTATTAGCTGCTGCAGTGCAGTCCTAAAAGATGCCATCTGCAGCTGTCCTGTGCAAATTGGTATGCAGAGGGAAAAACAAAGGATTGCCTCCTTGACTGCTGTTTTGCAGGAAGTAAAGCATAAAATATTTTCATAGCTGTTTCAGAGGTGTGCCTTTTAGCATCTTTGGGTTTTATGAAGACCTGAAATATATTTCTCTTCTTTACAAAAACAGAAAATCTTTTTTTTTTTTTTTCCATACATTACATACAAGTCATAAAGCTTTGGCTTCTTTGAGAAACTGAGATTCTCACAATTTCACTCTTTCCCATCTCCCCACCACCTAAAAAAAAAAAAAAAAAAAAAAAAAAAAAAAAGAGAAGAACAGGAAACTGACAAACATTTTGGGGAATTCTGCAGTACCACACTGCTTCAAGAAATCCTGCACCTCAGTGTTCAAGTTTTCCACTTAGTTCTGTGGTAAAAGCAGAAAAAAATTGCAGGCCTTGATGTGTAGGTTGTGCAAGGGTTACTGGCAATTAGCAGCAGCTCTGCTCTTCCACTGTAGTTTGTAGGTTCAGCATCAGTGATTCTTCATTTTGGCCTGCCACAACTGAAGCTGGACAAAATGACACATCAATTTGAAAATCATAATCATAATATGGGAAGCTGAGGAATATAACATTAAGCAAAAATAAATAAGAGCTTTCTTTGTTTAACAGATCGCAAATACTAAAGAAGGCACTAATATATTGTTCTCTTCTCCTTAGTTATGTGTAAACCATATGCACACATTTCAGAAGTACAAACCCTGTGTTTTCACTGTCTAATCACAAAAAAAAAAAAAAACCACCAGAAAGAAACACGCTCATAAATAACTTTCTTACTTTCTTAACTGATCATGTGAATCAGGCACAGAAGAGGTAAGTACCAGTGATGTTGCAGGGATCAACAGTGAGGTCTGACAACAGGGTGCAGAACAGCCAGCACAACACACATTCAGTAACAGGATGAATTAGGTGGTCACTACTGAGGAGAGGAACATACCTCCAACTTTGCCATCTTCTAGAAGTACTCTTATTCTCCTTTCCAGACCCTGAAGTCTCCTCTTGTGCTTGCACACACAGACTTTGCATTTAGGTAGGGATTCCAGGCAGGATTTAGGGGGAATGTTGGGCATGTCCCTGTGCTAAGGCCAGAACTCCAGGCCCAAAGCCCTCCTTATCCTGAGCAGATTGAAGCCAACACTCCACTGGGGAGTCTCCTGTCTGTAGGCATGGGACACAGTCCCTCTCGCCAGAGGAGGAAAGGCTGCCATGTTGCCTGATCTTCAGCAGCACTGGCTGAGGTCCTGGAGATAGGAGATAAGACTCTGTGCTGTTAGGCCCAAGAAGAGATAGGGCTCTGTGGTGCAAAGATCCAGACATGGGAACACCCCAGGCATGCCCCCTGCACATCAGGTCCCCATGAGACACAGGCATGGAACCCATGGGCCTGCGACTCTCAGGTGGCCTCAGCAGAGGACGGGTGCATAGAAGTCCAGTCAAGCTGAGGTGGCAGTGTCTTTGGGAACAGGCAGTGGTGCATCTTCAGGCAATCGTGATGTATTTCTGCCTTTCAGGAGCTGCAGTCCCAGAGTTATACCAGTTCTCAATACCTGATGAAAAGTAAATTACTTCCTAATGCTACAAAAAGCCTGTAAGAAAAAAGTGCACATGCAGATAGATTCAAATACTTGAAATTAAAATTCCAGTAGTGTATTCCGTGTTCATTCCTTTGTCATTACTATTAAAATCACTTTCTTCTTTTGTTCAGGAATCATGGAGTCTCCTGCTTAGCGCTAAGTTATTGCATGATATAGAATCAATTCCAAATGGGTGGTTTTTTACTGTGTATGTCCTGGATTTAGTTTTTCAGTTATTTTTCGTAAATACATTTTACATCTAACTACCTCAGCTGCCTTTTGTTTTGTTTTGGCGCATAAAAAGTCATGCACTTTCTATATTTGGGGATTGGGGGGGGGGTGGGGGGGGGGAGGAGTTCTTTCCATTTTGAATAACCAGGTTTAAAGCCATGTTAATCAATTTATAGAGGAGAACAAGAAAATCTTATTATTGACAGCTGTAGAACATACATTTTATTTTTAGGTTCCGTTGGGGTATAGTTTGACAAAAAACACCATAAGCTGCTTATTAATTTGCCTTAAAAAATGTGTGCTCTTTCCTATTCAAGTTGTGTTATCTAACTCTTATCTTGTACACAATTTATGTGACAACAACAAACGTAACAGTTGGCAGAAAAGCAAATTGAACAGAATGGACCAATAGTTTCTCAGTTCTCTGTTGCAAACTGTTGCATTATACACTGATTGTGCTAAAATAATTGTTACTGTGCTTATACTCCTTTGTCACCGTTGCGGAAATAAAGTTATGGAAGATCACATTTGTGTTTACGGAGCAGTGTAGATATCCCCCCAGTACAAGCACAGTGACTTGAGGTGAATGATAATCATTGCAGAACTTGTGCTTTGACTTGTAAACATTGTAAAAATGTATTTGGTATTTTATTTGAAATGAAGAATCAAAATAGTTACTAAAAAAAGAATCTTCCTGTAAATATATATATTCCAATTCCATGTATACAAACATTCCTTTAGAGTTCAGATTGTGAAGAGTGTCTTTATCGGCTAGAGACTGCTGTCTCCCTGGCAGAGGTTACATGTGCTATAGTAAAGAACACAGTGTGTGAAGTATTTGATGTACTGCAGTACCATAGTTCTTTTGGTCTGTTAAGTAAGTTGCAATTTGTGATGAAATGAAGTTGAAAGTAGTGCTTCATACTAACAAATTTCCTTGGTTACAACTTGATTTTTCTTGTAAAACTTAAAAGGAAAACTTGAAAATTTTATATATTTGGATTTTGTAGATTTTTTTTATTTTATTGCAACACAAGGTACCAAAATCATTAAATAAAGTACACTGTGGTCATTTTACCATGGCTCTGGAGTCTTCTTTAAAAACTCTCCTAAAATGGTGGATCAAAAAAAGATGTCATCTTTCAACATTATTACTGAACAAGACCGAAGCTGGCCTTGTTTTGACAAAGAATTGGCCTGATGATCTCCAAAGAGCCTTCCCATCTCTAATTACTCTACAATACAGTCAATAATATCATCCAAGGAGCCCTATGTTTGAGAACAGGAGTGGCGTTAGCAGTTCCTAAACCACTTCTGGTTGCTGCAGAAGATCTGACAGATCCCTATGGGATGTGGATAATTTTTACCAGTAGTGTCACAGCGGGGACCCCAAGGAAGCCACCAGACAGCCCATGGGCACTTCAACCCAAGAGCAGCAGAGCAGGGTGCTCTGGGCACACAGGTCAGGGCCCTGAGTGATGTTTGGAAGGAAAGCCTCCCAAGAAGCTGCCCATGGAGCAGGCCTGTACTCGTCAGCCTTGTAGAGGGCACAGAGCCTGCTGCCAGGTAGTAAGGATGCTCCCTGGGAAAGGGGAGATTTCAGTACTGTGGTTCTCATGGCTCTTGAAGCATTTCAGCAACAAAGCGAGGAGTGCGGAGACCCAGAACTCCTCCAGCACCTGAAACAGCTCACAGGGAACAGGAGACAGTGCGCTGCTGTTTTCATCCTCTCTTCTGTCTCCCGAAAGCATCACTACCTACCAAGCAGTGATCCCCATGCAATAGAGGGCAAGGGAGTGACGGGCCTCACCCAGCCTCGTCCTGAACACAGTAGCAAGGAGAAACTCCAGGGACGATGCAGTTTTCTTGATCTTCCTCTGTTCAAATCCCGTGGGGTTGAGGAGGGTTTAGTTTCTTTTCCTCCTGCATTTTGGACAAGTGCTTTAATTATTAGATCATTACACAAGTTGTTCTGATTTTGGCAGCAATTCCAATGGTCTTAATACCCCTCCAGGACTTCATTGCTACATTTGGGCATGTAATGCCACCCCAAACAGCAGGAGTTAGTGCTCATCAGCCCTTCTGTCCCTTAGCCATGCCCCCACTCCTCCTTAAATGCTTTTTCTTGGCCTATCTGAGGTGACCAAGAAAGAGAGACCAGGAAAACAACCCATCAAGCACTAAGTAATTACTGTGAGTTCAGAGAAAGGAAAGATCTATCTACTATCTACCTAGATAGAGATATACCATGGGCAACCGAATTTGCATTTGTTGACTACATATCTTGTAGTCAGGCTAAAGATAAAGAAGTTTGTTATTGTAGATTGACAAAGTGCAATGGAAGGAGGAGCCCTCTAACAACACAACTGGTATCTGCCCTATTTCTCAAGAGGTATAAATCCTCAGTCTCTGTAACCCTGCAAATCCCCATCAAGGAAACAAACAAAACCACACACACACAAAAAAAACACCAGAAAGAAACATGCTCATAAATAACTTTCTTAATCGATCGTGTGAATCAGGCACAGAAGAGGCACAGAAGACATCACAGCCACAGTCTTGAGTACTGGGAGGTCATTTGATGATATCCCATAATTTTATAATTGGTGAGGTAGGTGAGGTAAAAGAGCATTTAGTGGGTGAGTAGCTGCCATGGTGTGGGACTACGTACCTCGGGGTAAAAGAGATTGAATTGACATATTTTTTAGGCAAATTATTGACCACTGATGCAAAAGCCTTCTCCAGAATGCTTTTAATGTAAGCTTGTGACATGTATGAAGCAAAGCATTTTTAAGCTAAAAAATGATAACAGACAGTTTAAATAGTTTCTTAATAAAGGAAAGAAGTGGAGAAGTTTTTACAGGCTGCTTGAACAGTGCTTTTTCAGAGCAGTTCTCATCTCTTCTGACTTTTTCTTTTTCTTTTTCTTTTTCTTTTTCTTTTTCTTTTTCTTTTTCTTTTTCTTTTTCTTTTTTTTTTTTTTTTAAAGAGAGAGAGAGAAATGGCTATGGTTCCTGTAGAAAAACATACTGATAAACTAAATATAGAGATTTGGTAATAAAAGCCACAAGTGCCTTGGCAAAATTATCCAAGTGCGTTTTTACGCCTACTTAGTTCATACGTAGATAACACTACATTCACTCAGTTAACACTGCTCATAAAGTACACAGAGACCCATTTGTACGGGAAGGAGCTTTATCTTCCTACCACCGCAATGGGAATCTTGGATAAGCTGACCGGAGATGGACAGTTCTTTTCCTGTGTACTGCACAGTTATAAAATTTCTTCACTAAATTCTGTGCTACAGAAATGAGACAGAAAAGTAGGAAAGTGCTATATTGTACAGTTTGTTCGCTGTGGCAGCACTTCAGACCCATGGTCAGGCACATCAGCTCATGCATACCGTAGACTTTGCATTCATTCTTAAGCACTCAATTTTTCCCACTTGGAAAGATTTCTCATTCATAGGAAGCTATACACAAAGCTGAAGACTTATTCCTAGTGGGTCTTCCAGCAATCAAGCCATTTCTTTTCAGTCGGGTTCTAATTAAGTGCTGTGAGCATAAGCTGTACTGCCCTGAGCACACCAATAAGCACAGTAAGCGTTACCAACCACTGTGTTACTGCCATATGTGCATTGTTAACCAAGCAGATCAGCTCAAAGAGAGACAGCAATTCAACAGTAATGTCTCAGAATGTGGAAGGATAAGCTTATGTACTCCATGACTATAAATAAGGAAACTGAGCAAATGGATTATTACTGATATGTGGACTACAGCAATTCTTCTCCAAGCAATCTCAAAGTTTTAAGCAAGTTAACTTTATATTGATTTTAAATTTTTGGTATGTCTAAAGTTAGTACAGATTTGGAAATTGATCAATTCCACAAAAAAAAGAAAAAAGAAAAAAAAAAAAAGAAAAAAAAAGAAGACAGAAAGAAAAAAAAAACCAACTCAATAAAATCAAAGGGAAAGTTGTCCGAGCATGGTCCTGGTGCCAGAAGTATCTGCCTTTCCTGTTGGTCGTCTCCATCTATTTCTGACTTAGATTGTCATTGAGGCTCTGGGCTCACAACATGCACGGCAGGGATGTTCGTTTCCACCTCCAGTCAGCAACAAAACGTCACTTGGCAGTGATGTCTGCGGGGAATGGTTCAGCTGGAGCTTGCTCTGGCATCGCTCTGGAGGGTGGTCAGGGCTTAAGTTCCAGCACTCTCAGATAGGACCCAGCAATGCTCAGCAGCTCTGAAAAATGCAGCCCTTGTTTTTCAGACTGAATACTCACAGTGTCTCTGTGTTCAGATTAGAGGCTGTTTTTGGAAAAATAGGTTTTGACTGCTGCATCTGCCAGCTGCTTTTTCCCGAGGAGACAACTCACATCGACTTGTAAAAGGTGTTGTTGTGAGTGATGAGCTAATTTTGAAACTTGTTCTGAAGCAAATTCTACCAAATAAGTAATTCTACTGTTCCCCTGATATCAGAGGCTGCCTAGAACACAGCGTTTATTTTCTCACTTTGCAGCACACCAGCTATTTCACAGCTCAGAGTCACATGAGAATAGCACGGAACATCTGGAGGCTCCTTCAGATGGAGTGGGCAGCATTATGCAAAGCACACCTTCCTTATTGCACATTTGATCCTACCCATCTTTCTTTTCTCTCAGATGATTTTGTAACTTTTCCAAGAATTTCTCTTTAAGGCTTTCTCTTTTTGTTTGTTTGTTTGTTCATTTACTTTAAAGTCCTGTTTGGTATTTGTTTTTGTGCTTTCCTTTGAGAATCTGCTTTTGCTTGGGGCTGTGCTTGCCATCTGTTACACGAGTCTTCATTTCAAATGCTGTCACCTTCTCATGCTGATTTTGATTCCAGCCCTCCATGCCAGCGCAGAGTGGGAAAGAAGCTACGAGGTTACCTTGTGCCTATGTGGCATTTGGCCAGAGGTCTCATGTCCCCAGGAGTGTCCTACCAACGTCCTGATAGCAGCAGGAAACTTGTCCATAGATCAGTTCCTCTGGCTGGTCAGAGTGCTCTGGTAGGTATCCTGTGTCACCGTTTGCCCCCAGCTTCATCTCAGGGTCTTTTGTGTTGACATGCAAATTCTCAGACTTTGATATGCCACTTCACTTATCCTCATATCTAAAAAAATGAAATAAAATATTGCATTTAAAAATATATATGAAAAATGAGGAAATATCATGTGAGCAGTATACAGAGCACAACGTTTTGTGAGCTTGTACGGGAAAAACGACTGAACTTTAAGTTCAGTGTTGGGGTATGATGGAGGGGGAATGGGCTGGTTTGTCTCCCGTGAGAAGCTCTACTGCTCAACAAGGAATTGCAGCTCTGCCCCAGCCAACAGTAGGCACCACAGTGCTGGCAATTTGGAATAAATGTGCTTTATGGTCCTGTCCTTCCTTAAAGTGAAATGAATTCCTATGCACGACTTGTAGCCAATTAGTCAAGCTTAGCCTCAAGGTTGGCTTTTGCTTTAATATCTGACCTACTAAATCTTTAAAGTTAGAACTGTCCAATTCCATTTATCTATTGTTAGTAGTTTTTTATGTTTGGACTCATCACCTTATCCCAATCTAGAACTAATAGATTGTGCTGAGTGATTCATCTCCCAAGTTTATTATCAACACCCTAATGGGACAGGATTTCATTGAAGTGGTGCATTAATCTAGCATATAAAGTAATTTATCTTGCCTTGCACCTCCATGAGCTACAGAAAGAATTACAAAGCAAAACTTCCATCTTTGGCTTCCCTGTAGGGCTTACTAGAATCAGACATCTTCACAACATTTGCAATTGAATAAGAAATGTTCTTGAAAAGATCCAAAGAGTGCTGTCCAGATTCACTTTCAGAGCATGGATGGACCTCTGACACACTGCCTCCTTTTCCTCTTCATCATGTTACAAGCTTAAAATGTGGACTGGAAAGCAGAAACCAAAAGGAAAGCTTCTGCTGCTGTCCCATCCAGCTACCCAATCACCTATGTGATGTCACCTGAGGCTTCTGCCCACCTGAAAATTTCTTGTGTCTCCTGCTGAGCATGCGAGCATTGGTGATGGTCTTCATTCATTACCTGCCACTCAACCCAATGGCACTGTACAAATGCATGTTGCGCTGTGGGAATGTTTATCCATGATCTGAAGCAGTCCACACCAGTGTGTGCCTTGGTTTACATGGTGAAATGGGCTGATGATCTGGTATGACACACCCCTCCCTGAGCTTTGGCTGAGAAGTCACTGCAATGTATTTCCAGTCCGATTTGACATTCCCCTGGCAGAGCACACAAGTGGGACATGAAAAAGTTGAACTTTAACTTATTTTAATATTGTTTAGAATACAGATCTCGCAAAAACCTCTTCTTTAATTATCTTTTCTTGCATAGATAATTCATTTCACCAGCATTCTATGCCACAGGATGCTTCTTCCCATGTACAGAGATAGCGTGCTCTCTTTCTATTTCTGCCTGAAGCAGAATTGAAGTAGGAAGGGAAGTGTTCAGTAGCACTTTTATCCTTCAGAGTACTTTTTCTTCAATGCACACATGCAACATATTTTGAGATCATAGCTCTCCTATTTCCTAAGGGATGAAGAAGAAAAAGCAGGGCAGCCTTAGAGAAAAACAAAAAATCTTGGAAGAACATAAAAGCCTTGTGTTCATTACAGCTTGCCTTGAAGAATTCATCTGACATTTCTCTGAAACCTGAGTTATCAGAAGCAATAATTTGCTCTGCATTATCTACTATCTCAATTCAAAAGCAGTTCTGAAGAGGTGCCATTTGAATTCACACAGGAAGCCAGATCTCTGGATAGATGATTTACTTGTTTACTTTACCAGGCACCTGGTGCAGTAGGAAGAAAGAGAGAAGCTTCTGGTTTCAAGATCTCTTTGTTATTTCTCTTACAATTGCCTGATTTAGGGACAAATACACAAAGACATGGTGCCCAGAGGTGAAGTTGCAAGCGTCCAGGTCCAGTCACGCAGAAAGAGAAGGGAGAGCCAGAGACATGCAGCCTGTCTGCATGATGGGGAAAGTGAGAAATGGAGCTGGACACCACCAGCTGGTGCCTACACATACAGAGGCAGTGTGCTGTCTCCTGGTTCTTTCCAGGCTCCAAATGTCCAGATTTAAGTTATTCTGCAGCAAAGGCCCCTCCCATGCTGGCTTTTTCAGTCCATATCAAGCTGTGTGAATAACTTGCTCCCTGTTTGCCACTTCACATCGCTGCGGTTCTAACTGGTATGCAGCCCCGACTGGAGCTTCTCCTGTGCCCTGTCAGGATGTAAATACAGAATTTGGTATTAAAGCCCAGAGAAGCTCAGCTGAAGTAATCAGAGGAATAACCTCTGCTTCAGCAGTGTGGTTTTCCATTCATGCCAAGGCAACAGCGCTTTTAAATTCTCATGCCCTCATTGTTTCTGACATCAGAAACACTGGCTGCAAACTTTCAGCCAATATGCCTGAGGGAAAAATAAAAGGCAAAAAAAAAAAAGGCAAAATGTTCACACTGTAAACTTCCCCATGCAAAGATCCTTCCTTTGTTTGTCCTTAGATGCCCGCAAAGGCAATGCAGTATTGGTTTTTATTCCATTCTAGCAGTTATTGCTTCTGCACTGGTAAGTGTGAAACAAGCATCCAGAAGGCAAAGGTCTTTGCAGATTGGGAGTATAAAGCAAGGGTTTTTTTTCTTGGTTGTTGGTTTTTTTTCATCTTAAAAACAGGAACAACTGCAATATCTGAGCAACACTGAGCCATCTTGCATTTTACAGCTTTTCAAACTTATGAATTATTGCTGAATATTAATCCATTTCAGTGGTGGGGGGGGCAGCAGAAATTGATGAGGGGCAACACAGCTTGCTAAGCAAATAAGTACAAAAATGAAAGGAAAAAAAGCAAAGAAAATAACTCAGCCCCCTGTCTGGGATCAAGTTTTGATTTCTCATGAGTTCTTGTAAGGCCAGTGAATTGTTGGCAGTAATCAACTTTCAGCTTTTTCCAGTTAAGAAAAGGTAAATCCAGCACATGCACAGAGCAGTATGGGATCTCAGGAAGAGAAACTTTGATTGCCAGCATATGAATTACTTGGGAATAGTCATGTTTTCTTCATTTTATTTATTTACTTCAATGAGCTGCCACCACCTGCTGAACCTCTTCAAATTGATTTCACTCCACCCCAGCAGCAGGGCATTTACATTGGGATGAATCACTTCCACCTTCTCTTGATGCAGCCTACTGACGTACAGCCAAATGTCTTTTGCTCTCCCCAGTTGCAAAACAGGAGCTGTTCCCAGTAATTTATTATCAAATCTGATTGAATTGGAGTTAGCACATCCTCATCTTGTCACAAAAAGGCTGATACTACAGGTCTGTATGTTTTCCTTCTTCGTGTCTCCTCTGTCATCTCTTGCTTGGCACACTGCCTGGAAAGCACGAGTGATTGGTGAAACAGGACAGCTTGCCAAGGAGACAAAAGTCCTTCTGATAAATAACCCCAAAAAGAGTACTGGTCTTTTTAAAGTGGTCCCCCCTCTATCTGGGTGAAATTGGTAGCTCACAATCCCTTATATTTGAATATGTGTGTTTCCCCCATTGTCAAACCTACTGTTGCTTTGTGCGTTACTCTGCAGCTCAGGATAATCAGTATTGCAAATATTTGTTGAAGTGGCTGCTTTGGGTCCTGAGGATTCCAAGCTTTATTTGTCTGAATGCGAGCACACTGCTAATGTGGATGCTGTCCATTTTAGACATTGGAAATGGGGCCCAAGTCCTCCAGAGGCATAACTTCCAGATGATTAAAAAAAAACCAAAAAACATTCCTACACAATTATCTCCTACACTGTAGGAAATCTGTACGAACATCTGAAACTTGGGCTCTAGGAACCACTTATTTGCTTGCTGTCATGGTACACCCCATGTTTTGCTGCCTGATTTGAAGAGAAGTTCTATTAGAAATCAGCACATCTACAGAAACTATTTAGTCCACAGACTGATAAAAAATGATTAAGCAGAATAATGACAAAGCAAGTATGAAAGATATCATCTTGACATTCTCAAAGCAGCAGGTAGATAGAATAATAATGGCCTGCTGTTTCTCTTGCAACAACAGCTGAAGTAAGTTCCAGGTTCCTGTTTACACAGAAGAAATGGGATCATGCACACACAAACATAGACATGGTGCTGGGTAAGTAATAAGATTAGCTAGTATCTGGTCCTGTAGCCATTAATGGTCAGAAGTTAAGAAGCAAGAAACTAAAAGAAAATAAAATTCAAAAAATTAATTTTTAAAAAAGAGAGAGATTAATGCACTCTGTTGGCTGAGATTTTCTGTCTGCTCTTTTAGGTCAGCTCTCTACTCCCACTGCTCTGTTACATGTGTTGCTGCACACTGGTAGGTACTTAGCTGTCTACATGTTGAGTTCTCTGTACCTTTCAGCAGACAGCAACAAAAGCAAACTTCCAATGGTTTGCCAAACTATACATCCAGTAACACAAGGAAAGCTCTGCAGAGCTGAAGTAATTTAGAGGCAGCAGGCACAGAGTAACCAAAGCAAGCTGAAACTGATGAGATCAGCACAACTTCAGGTCTGTACACAACCCAAACGTTCCACCGGAAGGGTTGAATAACTTGTACAGTGTTAAGAGCTCTGCCAGTTCATCTATCATAGCTGCAAGGTGGAAACGTTACCACCTCCCAAAAATGGTATTTGTGGATACCATATGTATAACACAAAGTACCAGAGGCTCTTTTACATAAAGCTTTTTTAATTGTCAGAAGGCTTCCCTTGTAGGGTTTGCTCTTAGGAGAATCATTAAGTGTGGTGGTAGGAAGTGCACAAAGACTGGAATTGGACTGAATCAGCTCCCCAGCTGTAATTTCTAGTGTCTGTTAAGATGTATCTGAGGAAGATAGCTGAGGATACTTGAGCCACTGAACACCACTAGCGGAGAGAGGAATTTGGTAGGAAGCATACCTGATAGCTGGATTTCAGTGGGCTACAGCTATCCTTGGTGTCCTACTGCCAGATGAGTAAGTCTACTACAGAACTGACTACTAGCTATCTTCCACTAGAGTTTATTGGTTTTTAGCATGCTCCCAACAGGCCCTCAGGGCTGTTGAACACTTCTCCTGAGAATGCTTCATCCAAAAGTTCCCCACGATTGCTCAATTCAGATGGCAAGTTTAACCTTGGAAACACCAGAGCTGCCAGTAGCAGGTCTTTGCATGGATTAAAAAGGGCAAGGCAGTTTTATCTCTATGAAATCTGACTCAAGATTGTCCAGAATTAGCATTCCAGAATTAGTTTGGGGTCAGGGTGTGACTGTTTCATTTGTGGGTCATTTTATATTTTTCATTACTGTCTTCAGAGACTGGGCCAAATTACAAGAAGCTTCTCTCAAGTTTGTTCTCACAAAGCAAGATCAACATGCCAAAAAGTTTGTCTTTTTGCAGCCAAAAGAAGAAAAAAAAATCAGCCAAGCAAGCTTTTGACTGCTGTGCTAGCTAACTTAGAAAATCCAGTCTAGAATAGACAACAGAGAACTAATCCATTTCAGAAGGGACAGAGCACTTTCAAATTTCAATTGATCCATCAGAAAAGTAGTTTTCATACTCTAAGGAAATCTGACCATTAAAGAAACACCCAGAGAGCTGGCAGTTCTATCAAAAAGGTTGCAACAGAAGCTCAGAAACACTTCTAAGTATCTTTGGTAGACTTCAAATAGATCAAAAAGAGAACTAACATATGCTATTGGGTCTTATATTTTTGTTCCTGTGTAAGTAATAATGAAAGGAAGTCTGACTCTGAGCACAGCAAAGACTCAACACCTGGAACAAATATTAGCAAAAAAGAAAGAAAGAAAAACTCAGTCCAGGATACATGAAGAACAGGCATATCTGCAACAGGACTCAATTCTGTTTACTGGGTGTGTTACACAGAAATACCCAAATGAAATTAAATAGTCTTGTTTAGATGTGGTGACTATAACACAAGGCCTGATAGAATATGTTCTGCTCTATAGCAGCTGATTCAGCTTCATAGAAGGGGAGAAAAATACTGCCTTTACTTTGTATGTACAGCCTGATGTTAATTCCAAGTGGCAACCCAACTACATGAAATGTTTCACACACACAGGGAGACAAAGTATAGAAAAGTCTATTTAAAAACAAAGACTTCCAAATTGTAGTATGTATATTACATGTTTTAATTGATCAATTTTCTGACACGGAGAGATCACTACAACAATTTAAAGAGGTTTTAGGAAGGAGCACGTGACATGAACTCAATGGATGTAGTGACCAAAAGTCAAGATACTAGTAGTCTGCGCAAAACAAAACTATTTAATAAAAGCAGGCAAGCAAATATTGCAAATAACCCATGATGAGAAGACTGATTTGCTTTGAGACAACCATTCATTTTTTGAGTTAAAAAAAAAAATAATGAAAAAAAGCACTAGGATCACTGATTCGTATTGTTGAAGACCTTTGCAGACACAAAGTCAACAGCACTGAGAAGATAAGTGACATCAGATAGCCTCATGAAGTTATAGCAGAAACATTTCCAAGATTACCTTTCTTATTATGTGACTTCCAATGGTAATGCTCATACAGCAATTCCTTGCACAATTACTTTTGATACTCTTTTTTGTGCAAAAATAATACTAAAAAAGCCAAGTTGGTGTTTATGACAGATTTAATAGGGATTAAGCACCACAGAGCTGATTGAAGTGTCACCATAGTTGTATCTTTCTCTTCAAAATGTAACATAGTGGTACTGGATTTGCTGTACGAGTATACAAGATGAACCACACAATTGTGTTGACAATGCTGATTAAGTGCTCTAGTTTGTATTTGCAGTGATTAATTTCATAGGAAAGCATCCTAATAATAGATGTTCAGGCTGAGCTCTGCTGTTACACAACAGGACAGTAAACTGGCCTGTAGGAGACTTGTTATCTTGCTGAGAAATAATGACAAATACCTATCAGTACTGTAGTTGTTCCATCTCTACTTCCAGTCTTTTAAATAAAGTACATCCTGGTTATGCTGTTCCCACAGAGAAACCTGGAAAGTCTTCAGCCTATCCAAAGGCTAATCAGGTAATTAGTGCTCTAGTCTAATGCTTTGAAAATTTCTTTTAAATACTTCTGCCTAACACACAGTAAACTAAATCAGCTAAAAGGACTCTAATCTTATTTGTACAAGTCTACAGACCTGCCCCCTTTTTCAATGTAAAATTGTAGATAATCATTTAAGCAATCAATATGTACAAATAAATCTTATTAGTCAGTATTTATGACTTACTTTCTATCATGGGATCTTAAGTGTAACCACAGTGGTATTGCAGCGCCTCGTAAGGCCTCCTGCAGAATTTAATACAACTATTAGAACTCAGACCTTATTCCTTATGTGACTTTTGTCCCATTTTCCACTGTTGTCTGTATTACTTTTTCTTTAATTCATTCCTTCGTCGGCTTGGATTCTTTCACCCCTTATTCAGATACTAGGCAGGCATGGCTTTCCAAGGATATTACAAATACCTCTAAACCACTAAAGGTTCAACAGTGCAGGCCATGAATAATTTTGTTTAGTTCAAACACAACATGAAACCTGAGAGCCTGTTCCAACTGTCAATTTTATTTGAAAGGTGTCTTCTATACAATTTTATATATAGAAATAAATATGAAAGGCCTATACAAACATGAACACTTAAAAGTACCAATACTGTCCTTCATTTGTCATACTCATCTTTCAATACTTAAAGGGACAAAAATTGCATCAAACATCCAACAAAACAAATTTTTACAATGTCTCTAATCACAAAAGGTACATTCATTCATACTGGAATCTTTTTGTGTGAGTTTTCTTTTACATACACACAATCTCAATGTTTTGTTTTGTTCAGCTGCCTTTGAGAATTTCACAACATAGAAGAACATTTTCCTCAAGACAGATGTAAAAAATAAAGTCATACCTATGTTTCACTCCAATGCAGTGTCTTGGCATTATCAGTTTTAATGATACACAAATACATGTCAACACTATGTTTTTGAAATAAGTTCTTTTAAAGTTGAAGGATAATCTTGCCTTTAAATAAAATCTAAATCATTTTCAGAGCTCCAGAATGGGCTTTGCCTTAATATAATACGATTCTTACCCAAGCTTCAAACAACTTAATTCAGCACCACACAAAAGGCTTTTGGTATCAACATTATAAAACAAGTAATCTTTTGGGGTTTTTCAAACCATAGTTTCTAAGAGTATCACTTCATACTGTGATATTCTGATGTAGGCTATCATCCAAATGCAGTTATGTAATCCCACTGTTGTTCAGTCTAAGGAGAGTAAACCAGAGCATGTGCTCAAGTGGTTAGGGGAACAGATACTAATTTGAATACAACTGTTTTTTGTTTTGTTTTTTTTGTTGTTGTTGTTGTTAAAGAAAAAGTCAAAACCCAATACTATTGAAAAGAAACCACAAAATTAATGAAAAACCTTTTTTTGCTTTCTTTAAGGAATTTGTCCTCATCCCAAAAATAAAGTGCTCTCAGTTACTAATTTAAGGACCGTAGATTATGCTTACTGCCCAGAGAAAACATTTCAGACATTTTTTTTTATCTCAACAGTAAAAATGAAGGTTTTAGTTCAAGAAAAAAAAAAAGTAATTAAGTGCACGAAAGCCCAATTCTACAACTCCTTCCTGCTCATTCAATTGTTTTTACTTAAAGTATGCAGGTTCCCTCTCAAGTCTGATTTAATAACTTATATAAAAACTATGTTTGAAAAATATGGAGGTTTAACAGTTAACATATATACTATAATACATATATGTGTGTGCGCGCGCACCTTGTTTTTCAAAGAATTATCACTTTTTAAAGGAGCACTGTATTCATTCTTAGTTTCCTTTACAATAAAGCATTCTGAGCTTGTGTTACTAAATACTAATTCATTTCCATTTCTTAAAGTGTAAATGTTTGGTTCATTTGTTCAAAGGAGAACGTGCACATTTAGAATCACTGAGTATTCAGTCACTGACAGTACTACACGTGAAGGTAAATATCCATTATGGATCAGCTTGAAACAGTGGCCAAGCTGCAGGGTGGTGATTCACTCTACACATCAGAGTGGTTCCTGTAACAAATCTGCTTTGTTCACTGCAGTTCTTTCACTGTCTACTCATGCAAATACTTTCTGTGCAAACCATGTAAAATGAAACATTTTCCATCTCAGGTTTTAAAGGCATAGCTAGTGGTTCTGCAGGCCACTGAAAGTTAACTGCTTCCATCAGCAACAGATTTTTGAGCAGCATGGAAGTAACAACCTGAAGAAAGTTTTTACCTATGAAAACAGCTGCAGTTCACCTGGCCTACAAAAGCTAGTTGCAGTGGTAATGATTAAAATAGTGAGACTTTAGCTCTATAGTGGATCTAACATTCAGTTTAAGCCACAACTATGGGACTGGGGGGGGGGGGGGGGGGGGGAGGGGGGCATGTTAAAGAAATAGAAGGAAAAAAGAAAGACAAGAAAATGAACATATAAAGACGTGCAGCGTCATTTTTCCATAAACATTTTCAATGTAGGAATGCACTTGTCAAAAGTTAAGTTTACCTCATTAGGGACTATTAAAGTTTGTGTTTTCCAAGTCTGATATGGACAGGGGAAAAGTGTCTCATCTTAAAACATACAACAGCATCATTAGGACAGCATTTAAAAGCTATTATTGGAAGAATAAGTTATTAATATGACTTTAAGAATATCATAACTAAATAGTAGCTTACTCAGAAGACCTTAGTCTTCCTTCTGTCGTGTTTGAAATCGTTCCATTAAAGCCCTCAGTATATTTCCTGGTATTTTCTGATGTTTGGCTATTAGAGCCTGGAGTGCTGCTTTTGTCTGCAAGGAAAGAGAAAAGTTTGGGGTCATCTTTACGTTATTCATGTATTAACAATTTCTAGGATCTTTTCATCTTTATATTGGAGAACTTCTGCAAGTAGACAATACTATTTGTCAGTGTTATTTCAGTCCACATGATGCGTCTGTGGGATTATTGCTAGGAAACAAACCAGAAAACAATTAACTTTTATCTCTGGTAGCTATGTTCACAAGCTCTATTAGTGATACACAATAGTAAAATGACAATGAAGTAAACTACCAAAGAGATCTAGATCTCTAATGCATGTCAGTATCTGTATACTACTACAACCCTGAAACTCCTGTCTATGCTCAGGTTTGCATCAGTAATACTCTTTCAGTATGTAGGAACCTTGCTTCTACACTAACTCAGATGCAGCACTGGAAACACAACTGTGTCTTGGCTGCATGTAAGTCCCCTGAAGTAACTGGTCCAGTAAGGTATGCTTAGATCACAGCTAAAATACTGCACATTGACAATACTTTCACTCAGAAATGTTGCAGGCCAAGAAGTTAATAGCAGCCATTCTGTTATATAATAGCTTGGGGAACACTGAAAAACAGAGCAATAAGTAAAAGTTAGGGTGAGGTAACAGTAACTTTTCTGTACTGCCTACAGGAGCACAGACTGTTAAACTCTTAAGGCCACAGACAGAACAGACCTACTTCCTTTGGAAAACCAGCATTCAACAAGAAGAAAAGTGATCCTTGGTACAGGTTCAAAAGTAAAGCATGGCAGCAAGTGATTCAAACACCTTCCTCCTGCAAACCAGCACTTCTCTAAGAGGCTCTGTTAGACTGAACTCCCCAAAGATGCACTCAGTTCTCCACAAGCAAGGTAATGCAGACATTTAAAGACTTCATTTTGCAGAGATATAATCAGAGGATAAGCAGGTGATGACAGACTATTGAATCGATACTTGCGTGGTCAAAAATAAAAATTCCTTTCTCTTGGGTAAAGTTTTCAGAATGAAAAAAAAAATGACCCTCTGTGAAGCTTTCAAATACAGCTGTTTTGGCCGCCTCAATCTGACTGCTCCACACCCACACTTACCTGACTTGCATCTCTGTGCTGTATGAATATGAGAACCTCAAAATTAACTCAACAAACCACTGAAATCTGAAGAAAGTGAACACTCTAAAATAAATTTGTTGGGAGAGAAGTTGGATGAAATGGAAATAAAATTAGACTTTCAAAACCATGAAATTACATGGCCTTTATTGTTTTTATTTTTTTGATGGAATATCAGTCTGTGGCCACAGATTTGCTGTAGTTGAAAGACTTCACTGGTAACTTTTTAAATGATCTAGAAACACTTTCACTGGGTGAACTGAACATGACGTGTTTTTTAACCCACTCCAGGGTACTCTTAGGTGACTGAACTTCCTTAATCTCTAAAGCAAGATGTTTCTTGAAGCAAATAAAGAGTACCGGATTGACATCAAAAAGCCAAGAACATTTGCAAGATGTAATAATAAAAAACAGCATTGAAGAGGGGCACTGGAAGTTAAGCAAGTCCAAAATTTAGCACAGTTCTATCGATTTCAACTACTTCCATAGCAGAAATAATTATCTTGACAAGAATATTTTAGAGGTTTTGATCAGAATAGTCAATATTTAAATATACATATTTACATGTGTATCTATCTTACCTTCTCAGTCAGTTCCTCAGCAGTTACATTTGGATCATATGGAATGGGTTCTCCAATAAACGTACGAAGCTTGACTGGAAACCAGCCATACATAGGAACTACTGGCCATCTAATACGTTCATACAGCTTCCTAAGTATTTCTAAGGTGAAAAAAAAAAAAAGGGAGGACAGGAGGGAAAAAGAGAACAAAAGGAGTAGGGGAGAAATAAAGGGAAGGAAGGGGAAAGAGAGACTGACATTACTCTGCATTTTTTTTTTTTTACATCATGTTTTAAAACTGAAACTGGCTTGTTGAGTAATCCAGCCCATGACCCAGAATCTCAAGTATGTCATCTAAAGTACTGTTCTACCCATGGCTTTCATTTCCCAAAGGCTGCATTAACACTAACAAAAGACTTGCTTCTAAACTCACTTAAAGTGAAACATCTCCCCCAAAGGATAGCTGCAAAAAGATCAAAACAGAGGAAAACACAGTAGCTCTATAGGGAAGTAGCTGGGAATACTACCCAAAACAGGTTACCATTTAGCTAATTTTACAGGTTAGCCCACCAAACTGTTATTAGTGCAAGACTGTTTTGTTCAGTCCCACTGAGGTCTAAAGGATCAGAAAAAGTCTTATGTACCAAAAAGGCAGTCATGCTGAATACTGAATTGCTCTTTGAGATCACACACTGGTTAGAGTGAAACACTACACAAAGAGGAAAAGAAAACAAACAGAAGAAAAACTGGTATTTCTGTCAGCTTTATGAGAGTAGTTCTTCCTCAAGTCACTTCCTAAGCATCTATCCTAAATGCTACCAGAACAGCATTCTTGTAAAATGGGTGCTAATTTTCCCTTATATTAAAAAGATAAGATCTTAGTCACTGAAGTGTCAATTATTCTGTATACAACCTAAAAAAACAAAGAACATTTCAAAACTATTGAAACCAAAGTAACATCTCCAGCAATCAACAGAATTAAATTCCTCTAGCACCTCTGCTATAGACTAAAAGTAGCCTCTATCTTTCCAGCTTAAGCCTCTTCCATTTTGGGAATATTCTCCTGAAAACAGTAACAAAGCTCTTAATTTTTGTAGAGCATCATAAAGAATGTGTGAATCATTCTGCATGCCTGTATTTAATGTCTGGGCTTTCTCCATCCAATATTCAGCTTTTAATTAGAGAGGATGAGAAATGGAATTGTTTTGTCCTACAGATCTTTGATGAAAATGATGATGGCATAATCTGAAACAGAACATGCTGTATGGGAGAGACTATTCAGGCTCTTTCTGATAGCAAGCTGGAAGACACACACAGACAAAATAGAATGGGGGCAAGGGTAGAGCTAGGACTGTCAGATCAGCAGAGATGCAGACATAATCATCCCAGAGGTGGGCTCTTCAGACATATATCCATCTGTTAGTGTACCAGAACTCCCAAGAAGGACAAGGAAAGAGCAAGCAAACCCAAGTTCGTGCAGAACCACAGATTTAGTGCTGCACTGTATAACAACTATGGATGAAACAGGTTTCAAACGTTACAAAGTTTAAGTGTAAGCACAGAGCTTTAAGAGGTTATTTAAAGGAAATGTCAACTGCAAACCTTCGCTTATTAAGAACAGAAAACTTAGAGCATGTCTAGCATTTATCAGCAGAGCAAAACAATATTTTAAACCTATCTGCCTTTTTCTAGCTACTTTTTTCCTTTCTTCTACTTCTTTGGGAAAGCACATTGTCACATTGAGAGCAACTGAGATGAGCTAATACCACACTTAATGCTGGCACTAAATCCTAGTCATGTCCCTGAATTGCATTAGCAAGTAAACCTCAAGAAATAAGGCTCTGTCAAATCTCCAAACTATATGGGATTATTTCTACAAAGATAGGCTAAACACATATGGAAAAATGAACTACAAAAAAAAAAATAAAATATCTTACTTATTCCTCCTAATGTCCTAATGCCTTCTCGAACATTTTGTGTAAACATAGGAATGATGGGCTAGGAGGGAAAAACATTAAGAATTTAATGAGGATAATACTATCTAAAAAACTGCTACCTCACTTAAACCCAACACACAAATTAATTTCAAGTGTTCGTCAGATAAGGACACAGAGCAAAACAAGGATTCATTAAGTTCTTCTGCCACCTTCTGCCATGACGTTTCAGCCTGGATAACACTGTAAGGTTTTATTATGTCCATATTCCTAAAGCAGTACAGGACTTCAGAACTTGTAGAGCATGTAAGCCTCCTCTTGTCTAGAAGTACTTGCACATTTGTGAATCCAGTGGTTAGATGTCTTGCCTAATTTGTAGTTATGTTTAAAGAACTCACAAGCCTGGGACCCTAAACTTGCCTGATTCATCTCTACTGTGCTGACTGTTGCTTTGCACATTATGTGTCATATTCAGTACAGGCTCATGATTCATTTCTGCTGATGAACATTTGGAACAGTGTTATTATTTCAAGCTTTTATTACTGTTTTTGAACTTACAAACAGCTGTCAAGATTTGCAAGAAGGAGGTAAGGGGGAAGGTTATACTACATGTATTTTTTTTTCAACATCAATTTATAACAAATGATCAAAACATAGAACGCTAAGATTTTCATGCATCCACACTCTTTTAAGCTTTAAAAAAAAAAAACATACAGAATTGAGACTTAAATGAGACTTGTTTTAAAAAAAGAAGTTTGTAAATAATCCAGTGCAGCTGTAGAGAATTAAAGAAGTGCAGCTGCCTAAACCAAATGGTAATAAAATTCCTTATTCCAGAACCATAATCTTTAGAACATCTTACTTAAAAGTTGGTTTAGATGACAATATTTCTGGTAAACAAACTGCTGAATTTAGACAATTTGAGGAAGTTGAAGGTCCCAGTACTAATGTTCAGACATTTCTCTTTCCATGAATAGATATACTCGTGATTAAAGGTGACTTAAAGTTCCTCTTTAATCTAAATACAGATTTATTCTTTTTTTTTTAAATAAATTCACTGTAGTCCCAATACTATTCTGCACCTCTAAGAAGTGGGGGAAAATGAAGCTGCATGATCTTTATGAGTCCAGAAAGGAAACTGAACGTGCCTTCAGTTAAACAACTAAAAGCAGTACAAGCACAGTTGAACTGCAGGTATGCAGTTTCCAGTTTCATATGCTATTACAAATTATTAGTAAAATCTGAATGTGTTGAAATTATCCTGCTTAAAACGTGTTACATTCCCCCTGGTTAAATGTGAAACCCATTCAAAATTAGGTCTTAAAAATATTCTACTTGGGTATAAAACCCAGAGATTTAAGTGGCTTGTCTTTGGCAGTGTTTAAGCACAAAACTTGTGGAGTGATACCAGTTCAAATTAGGCATATGCAGACCTATGGACATATGCATACATCTTTCAATTATAAATATAGAATGAGAGAGAATGAAAAGTGCTATTGAAGCAGTTGCAGTTCAAATATATTATGTGTTTAAGTGCATTCCATAGTTGATCCCATACAAATAATCATGCCTAGTGATCACAGACAGTGCTTTATATGAGGAAGAACTGAAGAGGAAACAGTTCACACTAATAAGCAGCATCTTTTGCTGCTGCTGTATGCCCTAAAGATCCTTCACTAGCACAAAAATACCAATGCAGTACATAACAGTGCTTCTCGTGTGAGTACAACGACAGCAGAGGCAGGTCTGCTGATTTACAGCCTGTTTCAACAATAGGAGAAATAGAAATGCAATATGTGGCTGCTTTCCAGTTCAGCCTCTCCAGTAAGAGGCTGAGGTGGAACAACCCCAACCAGGCAGGTACTAAACAAGTTCGTAATCTAGAAATTGTCCTCGATTTCATCTCTTACTCTTTTAAACTCTGGATTTCTTAACCACAGTATTCTTATATGACTCCAAACCATTCTTATCAAATGGGACAAGTCATGAAATTCAGTTACAAAACCAAGTAGATTGTATTCATGTCACTCAGCAATCTAACACCAAATATTTGATAATCAAAACAGCTTCCCTTAGAAGAAAGAACCACAAATTAGCATTTTTTGCTTCTCTTCCATGATACATCATACTTACCACTTTTGCATCAATGGCCACCTGGGCAAAGCCCTTTCGATTACCCCACATAATAGCATATGTTTCATCACTAAAGAGTGCTTCTCGAGCTCCACCTGGAGAAATAGCTAACAGATAGCCTTTCTTCAGAGCACTGACACATACTTCTTTTGGTCCATGCATAACACCAAGCACTTCAATAAACATTTTTAAACCTGCAGGGTAAGATCAATATTAATACAGAAAATGTTAATTCATACTACCATTGAGCACAAATTCCCAAGACAGAACACAGTGACTAAAACTTGTCTAATAGCCTAATATCCCAAATCAAAGATATTTCTAGAAGGACTGACACAAAGTTTTGCTTGTAAATTTCAATTTAAGAAGTTGAAAATTTAGGTTTACTGTCACAAAGTCAGATGCTACCTCAAAAAAAAAAAATCAGTAAAACATTGGAAGAAAAAAAAAAAAACAGTCAAATACTGTATGCCACATTCAGAGTTGTTAAGTCCTCTGTGGTGTACCTTTTTTTTTGCCCAAGCTTTACTTTTCAAGCAATGTGATACAGTCCTAATAGAGTTAAATAAAACACCAGCAAATTATCGTTTTTTTATTTTGTTTGCTTTAGCACACGAGGAGCAGCCTATGCACAAGGATAAATGAAACACAGCTTTCACCAAAAAGAGTCCAAATATAGTTAAGATGATGAAGTTCTGTAATGTCTTACTGATCACATAAAATAAGGACTCAAGGAGGAGATCATGAGGGATCGTATCACTGTTCTTAGCTAAACTCCAATCTGTAACTAGTCTTTGTAGTGTGATAGTAATGTAATGAGTTATATCCATCCACAGTCAGCATTTATTGGTAAGCATGACACCAGAACACAAGCTCTGTTGTAGTTCTCCATTTGTTTTAACTGCTTTGCATACTACACGTAACATCAGCAGACCTCAGCCAGTAGCATCTGCACAAAGGTCTCCTGAACTAGTTTTTCCTCAAATTATTTCATTTCTCTTAGGTGCTTTCCTTCGGGGATTTTAAATAGCTGATTTTTACAAGGCTTTACATTCCCAAACTCACTGAAGCTCTTTGAAATGTAACTGGTGGTATGAAGCTGCTTGTCTCTCATGTACTTTCTAACTGTGCATTCAAGAGAGATACAAAAGTATTAGCAAGCATAGAGATGAGAAGGAAAGAGAGACTCCAAGAAAGAAGAAGTAGTGAAAATAGTTTTCCTTTCCACAGTGGAAAGGAGGGGCAGGGGTGACAAGAGTAACAACTCTTTACAGTTCACAGGTCATAAAAAAATAGGAAAAGAATCTGAACAGAATATAGACCTTATTTTGTAACAGAGAACAGTGATGAGATTTCAAGTCTCTACAATGTTTCTCAGTCATATTTCTCCCTTGACTTTTAGTACAGCTCAGAATATAAGACTTGTATCACACAGCCCAGCCAGCAAATCATACTTTTAATATTAATACTTCTCCTCCAACAGCAGAACACGGCAAGCTAGAGCAGCAAAGAGATAGGAATTAATCCTGAAGAGACAGCCAGGGCACTCTATGCAAAGGTAAGGGTCATCACAGAGTGATAAAAAGCACCAAGATTGTACTGCCTATAACATGAAAGTCACCAGGAATCTATTTTTTCCACTTAAAACAACAAAAATGATCACAAAGCCAGAATATCACACTATGCTAATTTTTCCAAACATCAAGAAATCCAAAACTAGTTTTATTCAGCAGTTCAATCTAGACAGTGCCCCTTGCGCTACCACACTCTTCTACTCACCCCCAACACCAGCCTCTCACAGAGGTCTGAAAATCCTTTAGAGTGTACCTACTAAATTACTTAACACTTATCTTGAAACAATTATGCATTCTGTAGCTTAGCTCCAGTGACATAGAGTCTATTAGCTCCCTTGTAGCAAAACAGCAAGGAAGTCACTCAAGATTTTCCTGCAGACCTTCTTGAGGAACACAGAGAGGAATCATCCAGGTCACTAAACCCAACTTTCCACAGCTGTGTGTAACTCTGCATGTATATCTGCGGAACAACTAGTCCGCAAGCCACAACAAACTTTAGAGTACCCTGACTAAGTAACAGAAAGGAAGCCACAGCTCCTTTCCCATGGGACACAGCAGGACAGAGACTTAGATCACTAAAACAGCTGGCAACCTTTTAAAGAGGACTCCTAAATGACTCTAGGAAGCAGATCCCAGAGAGGCTAAGGGAGTAGAACACAAGCGAAAGCTCTGTCCTCACTGCTTTCTTCAGCAAAAGATTTTCCTTTTATTTAAACTTTGAGAAATCAAAGTAATCCTGGGCATTACACAGCTGAGAATCTAAAGGGACCAAAAAGCACCACAGTTCTTCCTGTGACTAATCTCTAATATTAAAAAAAAAAAAAGACGAAAAAATAAGCCCAAGGACTGTATTTCTTACCTTTCCACACCTAAAACAGAAACACACAGTATTGATTTAATATAGATTAAGACAAGCAAACAATTTTCTTTTGCATCTACATGAAAGACAGACACATTAGGCAATCACACAGTCATAGAATCACCAAGGTTGGAAAAGACCTCCAAGATCATCCAGTCCAACCACCCACCTATCACCAATAACACTTCCACTAAACCACGTCCCTTACTACAACATCCAAACATTTTTTGAACACCTCCAGGGATGGTAACTCCACCACCTCCCTGAGCAGCCCATTCCAGCATCTGACCAGTCTTTTGTCGAAGAAATTTTTCCAATATCCCATCTCCTCTGGCACAACTTCAGGACATTCCCTCTAGTCCTATCACCAGTTGCACATGAAAACTGCCATTATCCTGGTCTAGCATTAAATATGGAGGTTGGTGGCCCTGCATGTGGCAGAGGGGTTGGAGATTCATGATCCTTGAGGTCCCTTCCAACCCTGGACATTCTGTGATTCTGTGAAGAGAGGCTGACCTCCTTTCAGGCAGTCATAGAGAGCTATAATGTCTCTCAAGCCTCCTCCTCTCCAGACTGGACAATCCCAGAGCCCTCAGCCACTTCTCGTAAGACTTATACTCTAGATCCATCACCAGCTTTGCTGCCCTTGCCTGGACACACTCCAGGACCTTGATGTCCTTCTTGTAGTGAGGGGCCCCAAACTGAACTCAGTACTTAAGGTACAGCCTCACCAGGGCTGAGTACAGAGGACCATCATTTCCCTGCTCCTCCTGGCCATGCTTTTACTAACACAAGTTAGGATGCCACTGGCCTTGGCCACCTGTGCACACTGTAGCCTCATGTTCAGTTGAGCATCAACCAACACCCCCATGTTCAGTTGAGCATCAACCAACACCCCCAGGTCCATTTCTATGCAGTCTTCCAGCCACTATGCCCCAAGCCTGTAGCACTGCATGGGGTTGTTGTGGCCAAAGTGCAGGACCCAGCACTTGGTCTTGTTGAACTCCATCCCATCAGCCTCAGCCCAGCTATCCAGCCTATCCAGATCCCTCTGAAGGGCCTTCCTACCCTCAGATTTATACTTCCGCTCAACCTGGTGTCACACGTGAACTTACGGAGGGTGCACTCAATCCCAGGTCATCAATTAAGATACTGAACAGGACAGGTCCCAGTACCAACACCTGGGAACACCACTCACAACCAGCCATAAGCTAGATTTACTTCCAGTGCTCAACAGGAAATTCCAGATATCTGCAAGTTTTTCTATTAGTTTAAATTCCCTTACTTAAGTTATCAAGTTGTATCTGTCAAGACTCAAGCTTCTTTGACCCCTTACAGGCTCATGCATCCCTCAAGAGGCAGAGCAACATGTTACAAATACAATCCAGTTAATCATAGTTAAACTGGTACAAAAGTGCCTGATGAGGAGGAGGCAATGAGACTACATGTTAACAACTGTAAACTGGCATATATGAGATTCAGGTTCCTGGGGCAAGCTATTCCCTCACAGCTATTCATACCATACTTACAAATACTAACAACAGAATGATCACTAAATCATCTAATCCAAGTATCCCTTCCCTCCATTTCTCTTAGATCAAGTCTAGCAAATTTTGGTTAATCAAACATCTTCTAGAAAGGCATTTCATTTATCTGAAGCCTCAAGATCAGAAATTCTAAGTACCAGTACAAAAGGATGTCCATCTTACTGCTTTGATCCACAAAAGAAGCTCCACCTATCTAGGATGTCAGCCACAGATTATTGTGCAGACTTCAAGACAATCCAAAACAATTACCTGGGCTCCTTGTGCTTATCTTCCCTGAACACCCTTCCAAGCTGTCCAACTGGACCAACCTACTCAGGGCCTCAGTCAGCAGTTTTGAACAGGGATGGAGGCTCCCCAGCTACTCTAGACAATCTGTTTAGGTACTGCAGCTTGCCTTTGTTGCCTATCATCCTATTGTTGAGTGCTTTACAGAAGAGTCAGACCCCACCTTCTCTGCACATCACAGTTAAGTAATCAAAGACAGCAGTAATATCTTCCTCCACCTTTATTTGTTACAGACCAAATAAGTAGTGTGTGCTTCAGCCTCCAGACAATATCCCTGGGAAGTACAAAACAGGACAGTACCAGCAGATGTGCTCTCACAGGTGCAAATCAAGGGAAAGAATCACTCCCTTTTACCCTGTTGGCTACACTCAGGCTGAAAAAGGCCAGCACACAGCTGAGTTCACACTGTGCCTTTGCAACAAAGATGATCATGTTCACTCTGTTGCCCATTAGAATGCTGAAGTCCTTTCTGACAAAGTTACTTTCTACCCAGGCTCCCATCTGTCCTGTCACATAGAATTATGTCATCCAAAATTCAAAGCTTCATATTCACTTTTGCTGAACTTCATGATGTTTCTACCCGTCCTTTTCTGGGAGGTCACTCTGAATACTAGCTCTAACATCACAGTGTCAACTGAGAGTACACTCCAACTCACCTTTGGTTAACAATCATGCCTAAATATTAATAGGCATATTATGGAGTATCAGCTACCGATCAATACAGAGACAAGTCTTTCTCCCACTATCTCCTTCTCTTTGTTTCTGAACACTCTAAAGTTATTAAAAGCGTTGCCCAGATTAGAGTGCAAACCATCTCCACAGTTGCAGGAGATGCCAGTTGCATTAACTTGTTCTTGTTTGATAAGAACACACTCTTTACTAAGAACAGTTGTTCCAACAGACTAACAATATTTGTCTGAAAGTTTGTTCTGAAAGCTGTATTTTTGTACAACAAATTTTAATATTTGCAATCTTAAGAAAAAAAAAGTTTAAAGAACTCTCAGACTAATTGTTTATACTGAAGTATATTACCTGGTAATCTAAAGACGAAATGATCCGCTACTACGTGGCAATATCTCTTCCTTCGTATAAGAAGTCTAGCCATGAAATAGAGATAGTCAACAGGACTAGCTCCATGATAAAACACAATAAGTGCTGGTCCTTCCGGAATATTTTCATCCCCATGAAGTTCATAACCTGTTAGGAGTTAAAGGCATAAAGGATATCAAAGTATGATACAATTCTATCCTAAATAAACTAATTTGCATCAAGTTGGCAAGTTGAAACCAGTATCTGCTGAGAAGTGTTAGAACAAAGTGACTGCTGAAATGTCAAGAGCTGTCTTGCAGCATTTATTAAGTTGCTTTCACAGCTTCATGTTTACAAGCCTTATTTAAAGCTCTATTTAAAGAGAGAACAAAACAACAGAACTAACAGCCTCGCTCTCTTCAACTATTGCATAATTTTATCTTATTTTTTTCAGTTCACTGCCTTCAAGGCTGTAGTTCTCTGAATCTATCATTCAAGATAAATCAAAATAAGGACTGAACAGGAGTGTTGAAACACTACTTTGTCAAGCCATTACCTATCTTTCAAAGTCAAGTTCATTGCTGTGAGCAACTGTTTAAGGCAGTTCAACATGACAACACCCATTTATGTGTCTTTTTTAATCCCAAGGTCTGAGACTCATCTTTGTTATCTTTCTCAGAATTATACTCAGGCTACTTTTCCATCACTAAGCACTAAAAGCTGTTTGGCACTTCATATGCTTAACTGAAACACACATGAACACAAACAAGCATTGAATTTACGTTTCTTGTGTAGTTAATGGTGAAGAGAATATTCAGCTAATACAATAATAAAATGGACCTGTTCAGAACACATTTATTTATACGTTTAGTTTACACTGAACGGTTCTGTTACAGTATTGTTGTTTTTTTTCTAAATCTCACTCCTTCTGAAATAATCAGGTGTGAAAATCCTTATTCCCTGCCTACCCTCCCTCCTTTTTAAACTTGTCTGTACTTTTGGCTCCTCTCCCACTGTTCTATTTTCAATGCCTACTACAGACATCCATCCATCTACCATCTGTAGGCGATCACTAATCGTGCTCCATGCTAGCTGAGCATAACCAGAGTGATAGCTGTGGCTAGTATTTGCATAATAAAAGTTACAGGTATCACATACAAGGTTGGGCTTTTGTTTGGGGTTGTTTTTTCTCTTCCTCCCCCCCACCCCCCCTCAATGTTTTGAGATTTCAGGAAGTTCTTCCTGCAACACACTGATTAACCAAGTGGGGAAAAAAAAATATTAAAAAAAATCGCAAAGCATTTCATAATTTACTAAAGAAGTGGAAGCAGTTGACAGGGCAGAAAGAAAAGTCATAATAGTAGATGAGGGACTGGATAAGAATCTTCTCTGTGCAAATAAAAAGTCAGATCTTATAAAAGAGAAAAAGTAACTATGAATGAAAAAAGCCAAGGCCTTAAAAAAATTTCGTATGAGAAAAGTAAATAGCTTTTCATTATGAAGTGAGAATTTTAAGCCCTTTGATGTAGCTGTTGATTTTGATCCAGTGTACTTTCTCAGACTCAAAAGTTAGATCTTAGTCTTACAAAGCCAATCTGATATAGCCGCTGCACCATCTGGTTATAAATGCCTTGACAACCCTCTTTCCTTTGACTGGAGAACAAATAGAGATGATTTTCAAGATGGATTTGTTCTTTATGTAAATTGCTCTTAAACATCTCTTTCTCCTTTAGCAGCATCTAGAATGAATGGTTCTGAAAGAAGCTTATGATTTCCTTAGAAAGAAGCCAAATCATTTATTAAGTCTATCTTCAGAAAAGATATAGCAGCAGAGGGACAAGGAGCAGAGCCCTCAGTTCTGACGTTCTTCTACTAGAGAAAGTAGTTGTCAAAAATACAAAAAGTAGGCCTCTGTGAATTGACTTGAGAGCCCAAAAAGTGTTAAAGTAGTAACTAGTGAACAAACTGACACCGAGTGCCCTTTTCAGACATTTGGCATGATGTCAGTTACATGCAGTTAAATTAAACAAACAAATATTAGCTATTAGGGAACTAGTATTTAGCTCTCAGTGTTTACATATTCAATCTGAAAGAGCAGCAAGAAGGTCCTTTTTTTGTTTTTTTTGCTTGCTAAATAATTCCTGAGACACAGGAAATTAAATTAATTTTTAATGTGGCTATCACTTCAGGTGCTCCTGAAAAAAGAAAATCCAGGAGTTGTTATTAACAGTTAAAAAGAAAAAGATATTTTTTTTTTAATTGCATTTATTTGGCTAAATGAAAGCAGTAGCAGCAAAGGAATAAAAGCATAAGACAGAACTGTACAACCAAAAGAGCTTCAATTCTTTCTTATTTTTTCCCAGGCCTACAAACAGTTGAAGAACCACTGGCAGTCAATAAACAGCAATAGCAATTAGATGTAAACTGATAATCCTCACAGACAAAGCCATAAACTGAATGTCAGCCCTTTTTAGAGAGAAATCAGATTTTGCTTACCATGCCATACTCTCCCATGTCCATCCCACAGGTTAGCCAACATTTCTTTTGCACCATACCAAACATCACCAGAATGTCCTTCATTAAATCCATTCTTCCTCCTTTTATAAATATGAAGAAGGAGAAGGGAAGTGTTGAAGCAGAGGAAGAAGATAGCTACTGGAAGTATAAAAACTATTGCAATTGGAAAAAGCACCCAAGAAAGGTAGACTCCGTAACTCAGATAATCTTCAGTGTGTTCTACACCAGTCCATTCTCCCAGTAAGTAAGCCAGGAAGGTTAAGTAGGATGTAGGCATTGGTCCTTCAGTAGAGGATTCATTGCTACCTGTCATCTTCTGTTTAACTAAAAGAAAAGAAGAAAATGAATAAATGCTTAAAGAAAACAGACAAACCTGTTTAATCACACAAAAAACCTCTCTGATTCATATACCATTTACCACACAGGAATCAGTACAATCTCAAATTGAGTGCTATTAAAAAAACCCACCAAACACTTCCACTAACAGCAGACATGACTCAGTACGAGCATGGCCTCACTCCTGTAGAGACCTTACAATGCACGTGCGTGTGGACAGAGAGTGAAACACAAGTTCCACAGCACAATGCAGAGAGGCAGCATAAAGGAAGACGAATCACAAAAAGTTCTCTAAAAGCTTTAAGGTCTCTTGTTTATCTGTGTCTATGCATAAGGGTCTTCTTCTCCAATGGCAGTTTTTGAGATGCATCTCTCCGGGCTGATACTCCATGGTTCTGGTTCTACTTCTGTAATCACTTCATCTTACGAACCTGAGATAATCTGTATGCTTGGCTGTATCTTAGCTGGAGTTCTACAACAAAAGGAGTTGCATCTTGGGGAAAAAAAAAAAAAGGAAAGGAAAAAAAAACTTATGAGCCTAGTAAAGTTTTGGTCAAAACCCGGAGTAACTGCCAATCAGGTCAAAGAAAAGCATCTTGCAACTATAACAAAGACTTGTTAGAGAGATTAAAAACAGCACTTATGAAAAATCCAAGTTTATTTTCATACTAAAATGTGACATTGACAGACAATGTATGACTGCAGAGTTCCTATATACAGAGAGATGTGTATCCTTCACTCCTTTGTTCTTGCTCTCTTTTACAAGCATCAAGGGACTCATGACAGATCATTTGACTAAATCTATCAGAATTTCAATATCAACAACTACAAAGAATCAGATCAATTTTATTCCACGTTAAAGAGATACAGGAGCAGAAATCATCTCATTTACTTCCCAATCTCACTGTTGGCTCCTATTTTGATACAGCAAGGATGTTCCTCTTCCTTCCGTTTTGAAATTGGCCTCTACCCACATTCCTCAAGAAAACTCCTTATTTAAGAGAAAAAAATGAAAGGATTTGGCTCACATGATCCGTGCCTGTTCCACCAATCCAGGCTTATACAATTCTTATTCCATTTGTCAGATATGAACTCCATAACCTGGCAGGCAGCAAACACAGCCAAGTACAAGAAATACATCATGTGAGACCTAGCAGTACTGAAGAGTAAGATTCAATTCTGTTATGTTTACCAGACTGTTATGGACTTACCCCCAGGTCCCACCTATTAGCTAGAAAGCAATATGGAGAAATTAATTCTGGTGCAGAAACACCTTTTTAAAACTCAGAGGTGATCATACATCTTGAAAGATAATTCAAAGCTACGCATTCCTTCTTATTACACTTTTGTTTGCAGCTTTCTCCAAACACCAAGACCTCATCAAGTAAGTTTGAAATCCTGTTCACACATGCCAGCCTTGCAAAACATGACTTGGCTTTCTGCACGCAATGTTAGATGCAATATCTCAAATGCAATCGCTGCAGTTTTATAAGTTTGCTTGCAAATGTATGCACTAACTGGTAGCACAAATAAAAATCATTTGCTGCCAAACACGCAGGTAGTATCTATTGTACTTCTTTCCCTTAGGGACAGTCAATCCTACTGTGAAAACCCTGCTTCCTAATCCTGAAAGAATTATGAAATCATTTAGATTGGAAAGAATCCCTGGCAGCACTAGCCCAACATGTGTCTGAAAGTGAGTTAGATTCGGTTGCTCAGGGTCATGTCCAGTCCAACCTGTAACACCTTCACAGACAGAGATCTCCCAGCCAACAATCCAGCACTTGATCACCTTCATAGTGAAAATGCTTTTCTTTATTCTAGTCAGAATTTCCCTCACTGCAATTTGTACCTGTTGCCTTGTGTCTCTTGGCTGAAAAGCATCTAACCCCAACAATAACTACTCATTATGAAGAGCAGCAAGATCCCCTTTAGGTTCTGTAAGTTAAATGAAGGCAGCTCCTTCCACCTCTCCACAGACACCATGTGATCTGATCACCCAACACTGCTGCTGGCCCTTCTCTGGACCTCCTTCAGGCTGCCAGCACCTTTCTTGCACAGTAGGGCTCTAAACTGGATGCGTGGTTTTGCGAGTGATGAAAAGAGGCGACAAACTTGATCTAAAAGAGGCAACTAGATCCTTGATCTAATGCCACAGCCTTGCTCACATAGCACAGCATGCAGACAGCCATCCCCACTCCTATTCGACTTAGCATCCAACAGACAAAGGTCTCCTCCCGGCTGTAAACTTACTCTTCCTATAACAAGTGCAATTCTGAGCTCCACAGGCTCCGTATCCAGTTTAAGTGTTACGTTATTGTTACACCTAATGCTTTACCAGAGGCACTGGCACTGAAAAAGGGATGGTTGGCACTGTTTCAACGCTCAAAAAAGTACAGGCATGCCCATCATGGATAAAGGCCCAAGGCAGTTCTTATGCACGACTAACAGAGTCATTTTAGTCTGCCCCACTTTAGAACTGTGTAGTGTCAGCCCAGTTAAAATCACAATATCAAGTATGCTGCTTCCTTGAGTCACCTATGACATCCTCTGATTAGGTCCCCCTGGAAGCAAACAGCTCAGCCTGCCCTCCTCGTCTGATGTGTTCTGACAGCTGTCACCACCCAAATGTAAAAAACCGAGGGGCACAGTACAACAAAGCCCCAACCTCAGCAGAACCTTTCTGTAATACAATCACACACACCTTTAAAGGCCTTGCATTGGCTGACATCTCTAACAGGTTTCCTGCCAAGCAGCGTGAGCCAAACGCCTAAATTCAGTGATGACTTCTTAATGGAGCTGCTTATGGTTTCTCACTAGATGACAAAGGCACATCTTCTCTGAACAACACTACAGCACACACTCTTAAGCGTTAGGCGTTGCACAGACCAGGCGAACACACAGTTCTTTGCATTGACTCCTACGGTCTCGCTCAGACCAGCCCCTATTAAAGCTGCCTCCCGCCCCCGCCAGCCACTCACAGGGAGCACCTGCACCAGGGCAAAGCCGCCGTAAAAAACAACAGCAGCAACATAAGAGCCCAGAAACGCTGCTAACGGCACCCGCGACCTAAAAGGACGCTGGGCTTTTTGTTCTTGCTTGGAAACACGAAGCGGCCTCGCTTCCCCCAAAAGATACTGCAGGAACCGCGCTCAGCACCCAGAGCGACCGCTTCTCGCCCGCCCGCTCCCAGCCCCCCTCGATGCACGGCGGCGGCTGGAGTCGCCCCGGGCCGCACCCATCGCACGGCACCGCACGGCATGGCACGGCCCCGCAACCGCCGCTCACCTTCCCCCAGTGGCCGCGGCTCCGGCTCCAAGCCCCGGTCCCTCTCGGGGCCCGCTTTTACTCCTTCGCCCACCGCCCCCGCGGAGGCCGGACGCCCGCGAGGCGGCCGGGCTGGGGCGGCTCCCCGCGGGGCGGAGACGGGAGGGGCACCGCGCCGCCGGCGGGAGCGGGGGCGAGGAGATAACAAAGGTGGCGGGAGGCGAAAAGGGAGGAACTCCGCGCCGCTGGGGAGGCGGGAGCCGCCCGGACCGCTGTCCGGCTGCAGCGCGCCGCGCTTCCGGCGGGGAGGCCGCCGCCACCGCTGCCACCGCTAGGGGGCGCCGCGATCTCCAGCCCGTGCTATCGGCGCTGCGTCGCGTGTGCGTCGTGCGCCTGGGTGTGACTCTCTTTCGCAGGCCGGGAGCCCCAGGCCTGGGTGCAGGGCTGCCTCTGCCCGCCAAAGCTTGGAGACGGTGTTTCTCTATGAAAAGCCCTTCAGATGACACAGCCTTCGTGCTCCCGTGGGGTCACTACTCAAAAACATGCAAGTCCCCACAGGTACCCATTGTAATGTCCAAAATGAACCAGGAAAAAAAAATAAATTTTATATATATATATAAGTTATATATAATTTTATATATAGGTAGATAGATAGATATTATAATATATATTATATAATAATATATAAGTGTATATAAAACATATATATAATTATATATAACATATATATGTTATATAATATATATATATATATATA
>JAPSGF010000019.1:3724920-3895634 GCA_035772895.1 Perdix hodgsoniae | reverse complement strand
ATATATATATATATATATAAAACATATAAATATATATATATATATATAACATATATATATATATATTCTCATATATATATATTCATATATATATATGGTTCATATATATATATATGGTCTTGGTTCCAGACACACATGCTTTTTTACCTACTGTACCAGCTGGACTGAATTTTAATAATTTTCAAAACTGCACTGTTTAGCATCAACTTTAGGTAATATCATTTGGCTGCAAACTGCAGACTCTTGTCATGCCTTTTTGACTGCCTTTTACGTGTACATAATTTATTGGAATTCTGAGCTGAGGTTCTGCAGTTGTGCATATTTATAACTTTGCTGTCAAATAATATTTTTCTCAGAGTTTGCAGTATCATGTTTGTCCCCAGTGTAGCATCTTGTAGATTGAGTACGAAATGTTAACAAACAGGATTTCCTTGCATGGTTTTTTAAGCAAACTACCTCAAACGAGTCATAAATATGTCTTAGGTTTTAAGGCAAGCAAAGGTCACCTGCATTTACTTTGCAGTTTTCTTTTTAATGTATTACAGACAAGGTAATTTTCATTGTAGGGAAGCAATTTGATAAGCAATTAAATTGTATGAAAAGAAGCTCCTGTTTCTTCTAGTTCTAATATCAGCTTCGAGTTCTAGTTTCTGTACTAGTGCAGTTCTATGTTAGAATTCTTTACTGGTGAAGTATTCTAACATATTTCTGAGGAAAAATGGTTTAAATTCTTTTTTCATGTGAGAAAAATCAGTGTGTTATTCTTTATTCAAAACTACTGACATCTCTAAATAACATATTTGTCCATCACCTTGAGAACCCAGTAAATACTCTGAAGACAACTGTGTTAGAAGAAAACCTATAGAAATTAAGTTTCATACACTTCAGATCAAATGCAAATAATATTGGGATGCAGTTATTAGATGGAAAGCCCAGAAAAGCCTTGAACTTTCTGAACAAACTGTTAAGAGCTGTCTGATATAGAAGATCCAGGCTCAAATCCCTTCTTTGAAAGATAACCACTGTTTTGCATCACATATCCTCTCTCCAAGGCTAGTAGTGCTTTATTCCAAGTTGCAGCACTGTCAGGTACCAGAGCATGTGAAGTATGAAAGGTTGTGTAACTCCCAAAATACAGGTGATGGAAGTGTATCAACTGATCATGCTAATGTGCTTGGAGAATGGAAGAGGACAGTCAGAGAATGATGCTGTCTCATCCTTCTGAGAAGTTTCTGCGACACAAGGAATGCTTTCAGATTCACTTACTCCTCATCACTGTTGCTTCATCATCTGTATTCACTTTAGTATTTGCTAATCCTTTCTTTTAGTTGCTTTTCTCATTTATGTTAAGCTAAGGCTTTGAATTTTAGCTTACACTGTTGGTGTAAGTTACATGAGACTTAATGGTCTGAATTTCTATTCATGTCCAGACATACAAGTCAGCATCTCACTTTGCTCGAGTTTTGTCACTGCTGAGAGAAAAATCCTTCTGCTTTCAAACTGCAATTATAGTTAAGATGTTCAAGTAGACAATCTTGTCTTTGAACAGATCTGAGATTTTTTCAGGACGGGATTATTTTCTTTTTTCTTAAGGGAAAAAAAAAATTATTCAAGGTATGCTCATCCGTCTATTCTACTCCCTTCTTCTGATGTGCAAGAAATATTTATGGAGAAGGAACACAGGAAGAGGAGACGTTTATTTTAATCCAAAGAGGACATTTAGATTTCTAGTGACAGTAGGCTGATACATACATTTTCTTAGATGCTACATAAAATTTCAGGATGTTGAGGGGAAAGATTATATAGCTATTAAAAGCACAAGAAAAAATACTGAGACACAAAAAAATGACCTTCCTTCATGTCCAAAGTTAGCAGGCTTGGTTGCTTTTAATGAATTAATTTTAATGAATTAATTTTAATGAATTACACAAAGCTCTCCCACTCCCAACAATACCAACATCCCCTAGCTTGTAAAAACACATTCTGTTTTACAACAAGATTCAGTATTCTGAAAGCTGTATTAGGCAAATGACACTGCTGGCACATCCACTTTCCAAGCAGCACTGTATCTGTACTGCACTGTGCAATAGTGCAAGAATGTACCAACACAGACTTGAAAGTACTACTATGTGTATTTGCATAGTGCTACATTTAATTGAAGCTCTTTTTTCCTGATTTGAGAGTATAAGACTTCATTTTTTTCCTCAAACTGTAGTTAGAATCTGAATCAGGAATTTCTGTCACTGTTATTTCTTCTCCAGAGTAAGCCACATTTTTTTGTCTTATAAAAAGGGAAGGGGACCTCTCCCTTCACTGTACCAAGGGGATAGAAGACTTCTTTCCATCAGAGCAAAATATTGGGTGCAGGATTCTAACATTTAAGGATACTGAGCCATTAAGCTGCTGTGTTGTATGAGTCTAATACCTGGCTTAAAAACAAAACTCTTAAAACCCATGGACCCAGGCAAACCTTTTGAGCCCATCAGATACATGTAAATATTTGTTTTAGGAACCTGTCACACGCTGGCTACATGATCTCCGTTTGGGAAATTTAGTACTTGCATTGCTCATTATATGTAAGTTTTCTTTTTGAAGGGCTCACTCTTCCTGACTTCAAGAATATTCTCAAAGAGCAAAGGAGCTTAAACAGGAGAATCTGCAAGAGGTTCTTTGTTTTCTTCTGTTGACTATAGAAACTCGTAAATTTAACTGGTTAAACATCAATTAGTCATCGCTGCTGTAAGACATTGTCTTCTACTGCATGCTGTAAAAACAGTAAAATAAACGTAAGTATTCTAATCAGTTTTACAATGTTTATCAAATCTGTCCAATAAAGCCTTCCATATGCTGCCTGGGATTGTTTGGTGCTTCTTTATTAGAGCCTGGACTGCAGTCTTTGTCTGAAAAGAGAGGAGAAAGTTGACCTTTACATACCCACTGATAAAGAACAGTACAATCACTGGCTTCTTGTCAATTTTAAGAGGCAATGGGAAATCCACACATAGATCTAATTTAAGAAAAAAGTTGTCTTTTATATTAGTTAGCTATCCTAACAATGGTTTATTTTGAAATGAAAGGAATAAAAGCATTGATTGCAGTTTGGTCAGGCTCAAATTACTGAGACATATGAAACCTGAGAGTTACTAAGTTCAAGTAGCCTTTAACTCATACAGATATTAAACTTATGCAACTTCCAGGGTCACTAACGTAGTCTGATTTCATAGCTGGCAGTGTTGCAACCAGGCTTTGGAACTCCACAGATCCTTCCCAACATGGATTCTTCTGTAAGTTTATCATATTCAGCATACACACAATAAGACAATTGACATCTAAACTCTGTTAATATTTACGTAAGGTTCAAATGCAAATTTGTGATGAGAATGTATAAATTCATAGATGAGGCAAATTATTTTTTATTTCTTCTAGAGATAGAAAATAATCTGTCCTTGTTTTTCTTAACTACTTAAAGTCAAGAAAGCCAAATACTACAGTGATCTACTCCAGAGCAATGGCAGTGGTGTATCATGATAATATAAGTAAAAGGTAACTAAACTTTTCCTGGCTCTCTCCAACATCAAACAGAGATCAACTAGACCACTGCTCTCATCTCAAACTCAACTTAAGTCTTAAGAGATGAAGTACCTGACTGAGATAAGCAAGTCAGTTCCATGGGAACTTTAAATTTCACTTATACAGGTAAACAAAATAGCATTCTTCTAAAAGCCAAGAATAAGCATAAATAAAGTCTTAGTATGAGTTTTGCGTACAGCCTCCTAAACTGCTAGGGACAAAGCCTACCTATGATTGCAAGAAGAGCTAACTTACCTTTTCAACCAATTCATCTGTAGTTATATTTGGATCATAAGGTATTGGCTCCCCTATATATGTGCGAAATTTAACTGGAAGTCCTCCATATGGAGGAGTGAATGGCAATCGAGTACTTTCATACAATTGTCTGAAAAATCCTGGAGAGGAGGAAAAAGCAAGTTATAGATATAGACAACACAATGCAAGCTTGAAATCTGATGGATTTTGAAGATTCCTTAAATATGCACACTTCATTTGGCAGTCAAGAATAAATGACAGGATTTAGGCAGCTGTTCACCATCACAAAGCTTGATAGAATTAGTAGATCACTGAAATAAGAGCGCATTAGAGAATGAAATCACACAACACCAATCAGTTAATATTTGAGATACCTGTGACCTGCAACAAGCATGTTAAAGAATCTAAAGTAAGCAGAAGTCTGAAAAGCAAAATCTAGGAGGAAAGTGGACAAAACATTCCAAAGGTTTGAAGTATATTTTAAAGCTCTTACTTCGTTCTTTAAACATCCTGTATCCCTCCCGGACATTCTGAGTATACATTGGAATGATGGGCTATGGAACCATGAAAAACAAAAAGGTCAAAATGTTATAACACGTTTGAATCTATACTTTAGTGTCTGTTAATACAGCAAAGAAAATTACTTGAATACAATAGATGATCTTCAGTTGGTCAGGTAGAAAACGTGGAATTTTGTTATCATCAATACACTGAAGGCTGCAGTGTATCTTGCAATGGTAATTCATTATATTTAGAGCTTATCTTAAGATCCAGAAGTTCCAAAATTCTGATAATTTATTTATATTACTTTTTCAGTTTGAGACACAGACGCATGCTAAATATTTTTCTTCAGAAGTCACGAAGGGAGAGACAGTGCATCACACCCCAGTAGCCAATAGTCTACCAAATGGTCTTCCCATCTTCTTTGGTGATTGTAACAAAGGCTTAAACTTCTGTTTTGCTTACGCAAGATGATAAATCAGCAAGCTTCCTTACACTGGCATTAAGTGCCTTTATCAGCAATTGATTTTGAGTTTTGTGTCCCAAGTCTCATTTTGGAAGCCTATCCTGGACATAAGGAATCTCAACAAAAGACTGCACCAATGAAACTTTTCAGAAAGAGTTGCACACACGCAACATAAGATGGGGTGCCCTTTTGAGACACTTGGCTGTGAGACTCAAGTGCCCTGGTTTCACCATACTATGATACAACACGGTACTTATCTGTAAGCTGGCAGATGATCAAATCCTTAGGTTTGATTCAAGGATTATTCGAGTAATGCAAGATCAGAATCACATTTTTAATCTCTGGTGTTTTAAAGGGTGACGACTGCATAAACTCTCTCATAGCAAAACAGAAAATTAGAAGAGCAGCTAATATTTTTCTGAATGCATTAGTCCTACTGTGACTGTGCTGATAAAAAGATACAGAACTTCAGTAGCTGTTTTCAGCAAGGTATAAAGGGCAAGCAGACAGAGATGGCCTAGCGATTATTTGGTGACCTCTTAGTCATTTTCCAGCCAAAAGCTGCTGGTTCTGTTTTCTCAAAGTTATTGTTAGTCCACCTTGTTTTTTCAATACAGACTTGCATCCTGATTAGGTCTGGTTTTTCTTCCTGTGCCTTTGAAGTGCAGTTATACACAGTTTATCCTGAGTACTATATGTTAACTGATATTACAGTAAAAGCTTAAAAGGTCAGTGAAATACCTAAACATCCTGTTATTTGAGTAAAAGTCAGCAAGTCAGTGAATCAAATAAACTCCAATATAGAAACCAAATCATATTTCTCAGCTCCCACAAACACTGCTGTTTTTAAGTCACCACTTGTGAGGAAAATAAGTGATAATGTATGAAAGGTTTATATCCTTCCCTGTGAACGTACATTCTATAACTTAACTGGAATTCTATGAGAAATTACATTTATGTTATGCATTTATTGCAGTATCATTTGCAGAATGAAAAAATAAAGTTTTTTACAATTTCTCTGTCTAGTGTTAAACTTGTATGTTGTAAATAGAAAAGCAATCAGTTCATGAAGTCCTGCAGAAAGCAGGTAGGCGTTGACATTTGGCTCACCTCAAAGTAATGTATTTCTCAAGGAAAGGTGTCACTAAAATAATACTTGGCTAATAAGGCCATTGGAAGAAACTTCAGCAAATTCCTTGGACAAATAAGGTAACTGTATCTCCTCACTGACCTGTACTACACTCCCTCTGAAGTGCACGTTTGGCAATTACAGAATAAAAAAGCAAATTCACTTCATTATTGTAGCTAAAAAGAAAGACACATGAGATATCTGAACTTGAAAGTCATATCTTACAGACTGCAGTGAGATTTTATATTTTGCAGACAAAATAACAGTGATGGGATCAGTACATACAAAGATTTTTTTTCACCTGCATTGTCCCCTTACATTTGAACTGTATTTTGAGCATGTTGTTGAAATTACTTTTCAAGAAAGGAAGCAAAGAACACCATCATATTGTTAAGAACCACTACCACAGAACAGAAATGATGACCATTTAATGAAAAAAAAAAACAACCCTTCCCATTGCAAAAATATTGAACATACATAAGGCTTTGAATTTCTTAGGAAGAGTGCAAGAGAAAAATCTTTTCACTATCTAGCCAGCAAAACATACTTGCCTGCAGTGATCATTTGATAAATTAAATAGAAAATAGCAGCGTTCGGTCCTTAGGCTGGTAAAAAGTTGTACATACTATATATGTTTCTGTCTGTAAAGCAACACAACCAGACCCTTAGGTCTGACTGGCTGGCACACTACAATCATAGAATCATAGAATGCCCTGGGTTGAAAAGTACCACAATGATCATCTAGTTTCAACCCCCTTGCTATCTGCAGGGTCACCAACCACCAGGCCAGGCTGCCCAGAGCCACATCCAGCCTGGCCTTGAATGCTTCCAGGGATGGGGCATCCACAACGCAACCTGTTCCACTGCATCACCACTCTCTGAGTGAAAAATCATAATCCATAGATTTAGATTCACAATGTTGAAACTGAGCTGGACCATACCCACCCAAGTCAAATAAATAAATAACAAACAAAATAAAATCACAGAACTGCAGGATAGTTGAAGTTAGGAGGAAGCTCTGGAGATCACCTACTCCAGCCTCCCTGTTAATAGTGGTTGGCCTTTATACTGGCGCCATGATCCCACATACTGGTCCATAAGATTATTCTTCCCTATAGTCAGGGCTTGGCATTTCCTTCTGCTGAACTTAAAGGCAATTCTGACTACTCTCTGCTCCATGTTCTCTGGATGGCAGCACAACCCTCTGGTGTTTTGGCCAATTTTTTCTTTTATTTTTTTTTACTATTATCAAACTTGCTGAGGCTACACTCTATCCCATCATTCAGATAATTAACAAAGGATTAAACAGCACAGGACCCAGTACACACTGGGCACTGCATTAGTGACTGGCTTCCAGCTTGACTTTGTGCTGCGGATCACCACCTTCTCAGCCCAGCAGTTCAGCCACTTCTCAATCCATCTTACTGCCCACTTATCTATCCCAGATTTTGTCAGCCTGTCTACTAGAAGGTTGTGGCAGACACAATCAAAAGCCCTACTGAAGTGAAGACAGACAACATCCCTACTGTTCACCTCACCTTTGACCCTATGCTTACTAAGCCTCTCTACCACTTCCTCACCTGCCTGTTGATTCCCTCCCTTCTTAATGCCTGGTTGTAATTGATCCCCCAGTTTTTGCTCAGAATACTATAGCCTACCATCACCAGTTTCAGGACATTGCTGAATCTTTGTAGCCTCCAACCAAAGTGACTGGCACTATTATTCTAACATTCTTGATCTTCAGATGTGTATATTATAAATTACAGAAAAGAAAGAAAATCAAAACATCTGAAGCACTACTTTTTATAAGAAATTTAAAAACTATAACATCTGTGTATCTAGTTAGGTAAAAGACACAAATACAGAAAAAATGATGTAGCAATCTTCAGAAACGACTTGTCTCCATTAGCCTGTCAAACTCCAGGCATAAACAGAGGGTGTTTCTGAAGGTCAGGTCACTGGCCTACCTAAATGAAATTGATACAGATACATGTCCAGGATGTTCATTGATTCATAACATTACATTAAATATTAACACTATTCCCAGTCCCCATTTGAGAGTAGTTATACAAGATGAAGTGGAAACAGAATGGGGAATTCTGCAAGCAAGAACAGAGGATAAAACTACATTTCTTGTTTGTTTTTCTTCAAGTTTTTCAGTGCAAGAACTGTTGGACTTCTGTAACATTATATGAAGAATGGCAATGTCTATTCAGATATATAAAGTTATTTCAGTTTTGAAATCCCCATTAAAGTCACCTGTGGCAGATTTGGAACTGCCATGCAGTCATTATGGGCACAGTAAAATGTGTTTCTTTGGCTGATGGCTGCACTGTATGATGTATAAATTTAAAATGAAGTGCTACTAGTCTTCTCTTGCCTTTATGCAGGATCTTAGTAAGTATTAGCAAAGCACATGAATTGCTACCTTACAGAGCAAGTTCTGTCAGTTTAGATGAGTTTATCTACAGCCTTGAATCAAAGCCTGAGACTGGTTTGACCAGTATTGAAAAGGATGTAGCAAGTATAAACAGGAGCAATCAAAGTCAAAATCTGCCAAAAGACAGAGTCCAGTTACGAATGTTGGCCTAACTTTATATGAGAAATGGTATATATGAGTAGTAAAGTTGGCAACATTATTAAGTGCATAGCACTTTTTGTTGTTGTTTTTTTTTTTTATCATCTCAGTTAATTCTGGTCAAAGACTTCCAGAGAAATAGCAAAGGTGCCCAAAATTCAATGGAGCCTGCAAGTTAGTTGCAGTGATGTTCACGGTACTGAAAACCAGTCCAGATCATAAAGAGAAAAAACAAACAAAAGAAAACTTTGAATTTCAGATTGCACTCACACAGTAACAACATAACAAGAACAAGCAGCACTGTAAAGGTGAGTTCAGGCTAGTAGGTGTCAAGGGAGAGTAATATTCCTTGTGCTCACTAGATAGCTGATAATCCTACATTGGTCTGTTTTACCAGATACATTATACAGATGACCACAAGAACTTTCCATGCTGCAAGAACTTCATCCTCAAGGGATACCCAATTCACTAACTCAGAAGAAAAAACACTTGTCAACAGAGGGTGCTTTTGAATGTTAGCTATCACTCACTATTCAGCTCTCCCTACTTCTGAATTATGGAAAAGTGAAAAGATTACAAGGATTCATGGCAAGAATTTCTGTGAAGTTGTTGATAAAGGTCACATAATATTATTTTTAATTCAATTTTTATTTGAAAGATATTGATATTACATGTTAGAGTAACACTATAAGATTGCAAGTGGAGTGAAAATATCTGGCAAAACATTGTTCTAATGTTTGGGGAAGCTTGAAAGGCAGATATGAAAACAAGTGATTGGAAATCACTTTAAGTTGTTAAACTGACAACTCTCTGACTTCTCAAGTATATTATTAACTTAATACATGAGAAGAAATAGTATAAAGGAATGCTAACATGAATTTGATTGAGTTTATCCTATCCAGATTCTGACATTCTCTTAGTAGTGGTGATGTATGAGCCCCTATAATAGATGGAGCATTTTGGCTATGATTTAAAAGCCCATACTTTTTGGGGAAAAAGAGAGAGGAAACAGAAACACAACAATGTGACTTTTAAAAGGCCATACAAAAAAGAGGTATGAGTCCTGGGCTAAAAATACTTTTTCCACTGAGTAATTAAAATTCTCTAAGTTTATTCTAGTGTTTTGTTTTCTTCCCACAAGATTTCAAAGGCAGATAGAACAATGAAGAAATAGTAAAGAAAAGGACACATTTCGCAACCCAGTGTGTTTTGGCAAAAGCAACTAAGAGTATGAGAAGCAACAAATGGGGTAAAAAATAGATACAGCTATACAAAAAAAAAAAAAAGGGGGGTAAGAAATTCAAGTTTCGAGGAAAATATCAGACGCAGTGGTGAAAGTTCGTATTTGAAGGTCATAATTCATATGGAAAATATAACTGAAATTGTGGCTGTATGTATGTTAGCAGTGTGAACTAACAGGAACACTTTTCTAGAGGAAAACAGCTGACCTGGAGATCAACACTAAATACATTTCAGTGCCCTGCATTTACTTAGAACTAATTCTTAGTTGGTACCATTGACTGAATGCCCATGCGAAGCTGGAGTATATTAGATTCCATTTTTTGTTTTAGTTTCTGCCAAAAAGAATGCAGCTCGTACTCAGACATCATTCCATGGTGCAAAAGAAAGCGTAACAAGTGAGGAAGATGGAAAAATTGCTTCAGTCAAACTCAAGTGCTAATGCTGATGCATCATCTTATGTGGACTAATACAATCTTTCACAAACATGAAGAAAAGATAAATGGTAAGAATAAAATCCTGCATCCCCCTCAGAATATAAGAAAAAAAAATGTAGAATATAAGAAAAAAAAAAAAAAGGATAACATGAATACATTAAAAGACATAAGGAAATGACTGGGCACATAGAAGTATAAAAGTAATGTCACTTCTAAGTCTAGTATGATGAAGAAAAACAAAACAAACAAAAAAACCCACCCAAGACATAAAACATTACATCAGTATTGTGAAAGAGCACAGCGTAGATTTCTGAAATACAGTCAATACAAGAAATTAAATGTCTGCATGATGGACCTATAGAAGTGGAACTGTTATGCGGCACCCAGAACAAAAGTTATACAGTTCCATAAAATTACCATGCTTGAAGAAGGAGGTTAGAAAAGGAAATCTTTTACTCTCAAAAAACTCTTCTTCTGTCTGGAAGATTTTTCAATGCGTCTAAAGTGTGTTTTAAAGTGAAACACATATACATTAAGCATAAACTGGGATTAACAACATACAATACTCACCACTTTTGCATCTAGAGCAACCTGAGCAAAGCCTTTTCGATTTCCCCACATAAGTTGGTAACTTTCATCACTGAATAGGGCTTCTCTAACTCCACCTGGTGAAATAGACACCAAGTGTCCATTCTTCAGCGCACTGAGACACTCCTCCCTTGTACCTGGCATAACACCAGTCACTTCTAGTAATAATTTGAGCCCTGCAATAAATAAGCAGCATATAAGAACAAGATTACAGCCAAATTAAAATCTAATGCTCATGAATGTAGATTAAAGCAAAGATGTACCAAGTAAATAAAATACATACAGAGTGAATATTGGTTGGCAGTGGTTTTGCTCAGGTGTTATAAAGATGAACCGACTTACCAAGTGCATCTCAGTAAATCAAAGCTTACACATGCTATTCTTCATAATTATCAAAACAGCAGTCACACAACTGAGATTTGTGGTGCACAGCTAGAAATCTGAAAGTATCTATTCTTGCCAGTTCTTTGAAAATAGATTTTAATACAGAATAAATGTAAATTTTCTTTTTCGGTAGGATATGTCTTACTATGCAAATACTTAACAAGCATATATTTTTAGAGTTCATTTAAGATGTCATTTTTAACATCTTAAACACTGACTTTTGAACTGTTGGGTATTCTTTGGTTAAGTTGTGCTGCTGTATGACTCTTAAGATGCATGAATGGCATGATTTAACCCAGTAGTTTCAACACTGCACAAACCATTAAATGAGTCTCCTCTCTGGGATTTGCCCAAAACATAGACGGAGAAGCACTGAATCATAGAATGCCTTGGGTTGGAAGGGACCTCAAGGATCATCAAGTTCCAATCTCCTTGCCACAGACAGGGTTGCCAACTGCTATATCAAGCCACAACCTTCCTGCCAATTCCTTACACACCAAACAGTCCATCCTTCAAATCCTTCTCACTCCAATTTGGAGATAAGGATGCAAGGGGGAACATGTCAAAGGCCTTGCTCAAGTCCAGGCAGATGACACTGGTTGCCTTCCCTTTGTCCACCAGTGCTGTCACTCCATCAGAGAAGGCCACCAGATTGGTCAGGCATGACCTCCCCTTGGTGAAGCTGTGCTGGTGGTCTCAGATAACCCCCTTGTCCCTCATGTGCCTTAACACGTCTTCCAGGAGGATCTGTTCCATGATCTTCCAGGCACAGAGATGAGGCTCACTGGCCTGAGTTCCCTGGCTCTCCCTTTCTCCCTTTCTTGTAAATGGGAGCATTGTTTCCCTTTTTCCAGTCCCCAAGAACTTCACCTGACAGCCATTTTTATATTCCTTAGTGATGTAAGACTTCTGTTCCTGTTTCTTTTACCTGGTTCCTCAGAGGAAGTCATTCCAGGCCTCTGATTATCCATATTTCTTCTTCTTTATTTTTTTTTTTTCTTTTTTTGGTGTGTGTATTAATTACTTTGTAGCTTTCCTTACATGTGGAGAACAGAATTCCACTCAGCACTCAAGAAGTGGACAACATGTGCATTATGAGCACCTCCATGCAGTTTTTTTTGTTTCTTCTCTTTTCATGATAATCCTTAAATTCTACTTGCCTTTCAGTAATTGCTGAGAGTTGAGCTGACATATTTTCCTAACGTCATCTCAGAATTTAAAGCCTAATTATGTGTTTATTAGTTGCCTATTTAAAGTTGTTTTTCTTTTTTTTTTTTCCTGCATTACATTACATTTAATATTGAGTTTCATCTATCATTTAATGTTAGTGATTCATTATGGTTAGATAACTCTACTGTGAACTTATACTGCCTTGAAAAAAAATGGCCAGGATAAAGTTTTGTTACCTCACTTCAGATCTAGATTATGAGCATTTCAAACAAGATAGGTGTCAGCACAGATTTTCATTGGTATGCCAGTAACTACTACTTCTCTATAACGTAAATGATTTATTTCTACCCTTTCCCACCATTTAACCAGTTACTAATTCACAAGACTTCTCCTGTAACAGTATAATTAGTCTTTTGGAGACTTTGGCACAGCATATCCTCCTGAGCATTCTTCAAAGAATGGATCTATGAAATGTAATTTTTCTGCTAAAAAGCAGATTGGTAGCACAAGAGAGGATGCATGAACAACAGTTTTATTCAGTCTATTACCTTCAACTACATTTTCTATTAATGCAGCAAATAAAGAGGCCCGCCTCCTATTACTTGTGGGTGTTCTGGTTTTTTGGCATTTTTCTGTTTGTTTGTTTAAGTTTAGTATGTATTTATAACAAAAATATTTGACTCTTCAGTTTGAAATACTACTCTGTCACTTATCCCTTGAAAAACAAATCTCTTATGCAGCAATCTGGTAACCCTCATTTTATTTCTGATATGCTCTTAAAAGCCTTCCAATTGTAATAAATATTATTTTCACCAAGATCAGCAACAGCTTGAGTGTGTTCAGGATGCCCATACAAGGGAACATGCTCTTACCTGGTAAACGAAAGACAAAATGATCAGCTACCGACAGACAAAGTCTCTTCTTCCAGAGAAATAGCCTAGATAAAAAGTAGAGGTAGTCTATCGGAATAGCTCCATGGTAATAAACAACAATGCCTGGTCCTTCTGGTAGGTTCTCTACGCCGTGAAGTTCATAACCTGTTTGGGATATAAAGAAGTACACCAACAATGATAGCTTGGCAATTTAAAGCAAACTTTTTACTTTCCTTTATTAAATGGTTTCCAGATAGTTGTAAACACCTGTGCAGTAGCTTGAAAAGAGTTAAGTTTTGTATGGAACTTATGATTGATGGCAAAGAGAAAGCCCCTCAAACACCACAAATTATCCTACCTAGCGGTTTAATTTGTTGAGCAACTTAATCCTCAGATCAGACTTGAACCAGGCATTTTCCCACATGAGCTTAATCACATCACTGCAAAATTTTGCCCATTTGGAACTTCTTTCAGTCTACTGTGAAAAAAACAAACAAGCAAAAACCCACAGTATTGTACAGGTATGAAATAGCTTCATCAGAAGGGGTGACAAACAGCTATGAGGCTTTCCTGAAATATGGAAATACAATTCTCTATTTTGTGTCAAACAGAATGAAAAGTTTGGGAGAAGGAGGGGACACACACACACACAGAACAGCCAGGGTTGGAAGGGACCTCAAGGATCATGAATCTCCAACCCCCTGCCACATGCAGGGCCACCAACCTCCCCATTTAATGCTAGACCAGGCTGCCCAGGGCCCCATCCAGTCTGGCCTTGAACACCTCCAGGGACGGGGCATCCACAACCTCTCTGGGCAGCCTGTGCCAGCACCTCACCACTCTTATAGTAAAGAACTTCCCCCTGACATCCAACCTAAATCTTCCCTCCCTCAACTTAAAACCATTTCCCCTTGTCCTGCTGTTATCTACCCTTTCAAAGAGTTGACTCCTCTCCTGTTTGTAGGCTGTCTTTAGGTACGGAAGGGCTGGGAAACTTTTCATTCTGATTTTACATAATACAAAGTTGCCATAGTTTATGTACTTATGTCCAGAAAACAATCCACAAAATATAAACTCACTCCATGAGAGTTAAAACCATTCCTTCATGGGGGAAGGGAACTTCCTCATCTATGAATCTCTTTCCTGGTTTTTCCTACATTTGATCTAGGCTTTAGGTAGAACCAAAATAGGAGGCTTGCAAAAGCCACAGCTTCTACTAAATAAAAACTTTATTCCACGTGGCCTGCCTTTACTTCCATCCCTGATACAGCTCCATAAACAAGCCATCTGGGGAGGAAAAGACAAGGATGGTGCAGGCAGAGTTCTAAAAATAGGTTGAGGAAGTTCTAAATTGCAGGATATTTAAAGATTAAGAGGAAAAGCCGTGAAGAAGAGCAGCAAGTAACCGATAACAACCTATTATTCTTTATCCTTAGGGCAGCAAGTTAAGTCTTGCTAATAGACTTAAACTACATCTGTGCAAAGAACAGGTGTCTAGCTTGTGGCTGAGGATTTCCCTAGGGACTAAGGGCGTGGTGAAAAAATGTCTGAAGGTTAAGCATAATTAAACTAAAAATCAGGTTACTTTAAGTTCTGCTACAGTACAAACTTAAACATGGTATCTTATTTTTTCTTTTTCCATACAGTTTGAAATTATATTATCATGACACAATAAGTTTTCCTCAGTCTAAAATGCAGCAATTACATTTCCAATAAGTTATTTTGTTTTTAATCCCATATTAAGCTGTTTTGTAGCTGTTTGTAACCAGCTAGAAAAGCAGAACTAAAATTATGCATCTCCCTTGCCCTTAATTCGGTAAAACAAACATTAATATTGTACTTCATTCTGATACCATATAGAAAGAAGTGCATCTGCCAATTCACCTAGAAAAACGTATCCTGTACACAACCTCATTGCTCCCTTACATTCTATATACTCTAAATTGCAATCAGTCTTTGAGGGAGAAATTTTGGTTAGATGCCAGACAAAAGTATAACTTCATATATATAACTTTATGTATGTATACAATCACTTGTGTACATTTGGAAAATATCTAAAATTAAAGCTTAGGTGTACTTACTACTGATTGTAATTCAAAGCTTCGGGTAAGTCATGTCATACTTACCATGCCATATCCTTGCATATATATCCCAGAAGCTTGCCACAGTTTTCCTTGCACTATCCCAAACATCACTCAAGGGATCTGCTTTTACCTCGCCATTCCTCTGATATATTATAAGCAACACGTTAGTAAGGTAAATGAAAAAGAGGATTGTTAAAGGAACTATAAAAAAAACTAATATTGCACTAATGGTCACTGATATGATAACCACGTGGAAAAAATATTTCTTCAAGTACTCCACAGCAATCCATTCTTCCAGCATGTAAGCAAAGTAGCTTAGGTAGGTCATAGGTATCTGTCCTGGTGCAGGATTCTCTTCTATCTATCATGTCCTGCATGAAAGAGAAAAATAATAATAATAATCTAATTGATTGTGCAAGCTTCTCAATTTAAAAGAAAATTTTTACCATAGATATATCTGATAGCTATTTTGTCATAGCTCAGAGTCAAATGTGTTTCCTCTCTCTATCGTGTTAAGATAACTGCTGGTAATTGCTACCACTGTTGCCTGTAAAGGATGATGAGATTATCATATGTACTTAAGTGTCTTCCCTACACTGCCAGACAACAGGATTCTGAGTACAAGGGCTGGAGTCCAGAGTACAGCCAGAGAACAAGGCAAGTAAGGTGTGTACCTTAGGAACACCTTTCTTCCCAGCAGACCTTCAAGACAATTTTGCCATTAGGAAAAGCCTGGACAGCTGGCTCCTTCTTCAGATCTAGAGGAGTCTGGGGCAGCATTTGCTAATTACTGGCAGCACTATGAAAAGAAGCTCTTTGCTGCTCTTCCCCCATCCACACAACGATGCCAATACACCCTAATTTCAGATTTACCAGGCCTGGCAAAAGCTCCATGGGTATAGTGATATTTTTGCCCTAAACACAGCTATTAATTGGTCTGTTCCTGCACCTGACTCCAGTTACATTACAGCAGGTAACGGTCTTTCTGGAGTGAAACAGCATCACAGCATCTCGTGCTTGTTTTAGGCATCTTAAGCATTAGCCAGAGATTTAAACATTACAAAGTCAGTGATCCATAACTGAATTCAGCTTCAATCAGGTTACTGCTTGTTTAACAAGTAAATTCTTCTGGCCCAACACCAGAACAAGTACCAACAAGAAACAAATTACAGTTGCTACAGTCAGTGCCAAGATCATAGAGTACAGCAAGCCCAGACTTAGCTCTGACATCATGTCTTCAGCTGAATACTTATAGGAGAAGCGCTGACTCCAATTCTAATCTCACTGTTTTCTTTCTTGGAAGCCCTGAGTAAAATACTGGAGTGAACTGGTGTAAAGCACAGCCTCAGTACCATGAACCCTGGTTCAGCTCCTCAGGACATGGCTGCTACCAACCCAAAGACATCAACTGCAGTAGCTGGAAGGACAATAAGCTAGGAGCACAGAGGAAGCAAGCACTGTTTCGTATCATGCTCAGCATGTCACAAATGAAACCAAACAGGCAAAGAGGCTAACAACAAAATTGGTATGGAGTTGTTTATATAGTGGTGATAGGTGCCTGGCTAAAATATAACAAGATCTAGAAATTCTCACCAGTGAGAAAGTCTACAAGTAAACTGAAAGAAATAAAAGGAGTAGTCTGAATGGTTTGGATATTAAATGTCTGCTTAGAAGGTGCTGAAGAAGGATAAAGCTGATATAGTGGTGCTACTCTATAGCAAGGATGTAACTAATTGGTTTAAGTTGCTGACATAGACTAAGGACTACAAATCTTCCCTGCTTGCAAAGCATGCTCTGCTGAAAGGCCCTAGGAAAAGGCAATGCTGAGGGCTTGCCCCAAGCTACTCAATCAGAGGCTGTGAACGCTACTGCCAATAATTCATTCAGCCTGCAACACTGGGTGAGGAAGGAAGGGAATTCCATGTTGTTATGGAGCCTTCAGACTGGGAACTACTACAGCCAGTAGCTAAACTTAGAATTTCTTAAAATCACACTCAGAATTTCTAAAATCAGTAAATATACTGATAATAATTATAATAGCTGTATGCTATTAATTAGAGTATTCTAAACACTGACTGGAACATAGGGATTGAGAGATTGTATAATCTACTAAGATTAACATATAACACATTCTGGTGACTTCTTGTAACTAACATGTTTCAAAATCAGTAAATAAGTGAATAAAGGACATAAAACAGAAAGCCAAACTGAAAATCGCTCTGGCCTCAGCATACTCATTCTCAATAACTCTGGAAACGTCAGGGAAATTCAGAAGACTGGAAGAAATTTAACATTATTCCAAAGTCCAACACAAGTAACACAAGTAATCCCAGCAGCCAGGTAAGTTACCAGCAAGGTCATTGAAAGGCTGGCATGCAACGAGCATAGGTGATGGCACTCAATACCATTTCGTGGGAAAGCAACCTTTTAAACAAATGCACCTATGCTCTCTGGGAAATGAGAGGTTTTACTCTTGTACAGGTCTTGCTGAGAGCTTGTTGAAGGGTCACCATAAGCCACACATCTGCTCAAAGGCAGAAGTCACTTCCCAGCACCCTTCACCTTTCACTGCACCCCAGTGTGGGCACCCCCAGCTCAGTGCCCAGCAGGAGCAGCCAGCCCCCTGCTAACAGGATGACTGCAGAAGCACTGGCACAAGCTCATAGGAACAGATTATTAAAGTACATTACTATTGGTAGTACAAATTTTACTGAGGATATACAAAAGTACTTTGCCACACACAGAGGGAGTTAACTTTATACCTAGGTGGGAAGTGGCTGGCAGGTCACAAGTCAATCCTACATCATTCCAGCTTGCCAGAGCAGGAAAAGTATAAATTATTAACAATAATAATAATAATAATAATAAACAACCTGGCTGTTATATATCAAGTTTCAGTTCTAGGTCCCATACTTAAGTTGTACACTACCTCCATCATTTCATAAGGAAAGAATGAACTCTGACCAGGGTTTCAACCATATGATGTCAGTTTGGGTCCAACACGCTAAATGCATCTCTCTGTATTGCCAGTGTAACAAAGGCCATGGCAGGATAGGACTTGGATGTGTGCCATGTCCTGCTGGATTGCTCTCACCAGCCCCTTGTTGAGACCAACGCAACTTTACAGCATCCTTTTTATCAAACAGTGTACAGAGGAATTATTACACATCTGTTCAAGTGCCTGTTACAAATCATTTCCTAAAGACCCACTTGATTATGCACAGCAGGACAATGTGAGAGTTATCAAAATATGCTTGCTCATAACTGCTGTTTTGCTCAGAATTTTAGGGAAAAATTCCTCTTCTGCTCTTCTAAAATCTGAGCCAAGAACAGCTCCCATATTCTTTAATACTAAGCATGCCATAAAGGCTAACAAATGGGCACAACATCTTCTGAATGAAATTTCCTTAAGTCAAGAAACCATATTTTTCTCATCTCAACTGAGGATGGATATGAAATGTTACTGATCTGAATATTCCACTTCTCTTCCAGAAGACATCATCTGTGTTGTCAAGCAAGATGTTTGTTTTGGCTCCACCTATAAAGCATACCAAATTCCAGAGTAATAACCCTATCTACAATATGAGATTGCAAATGATGTCACTGGGAGACAGAAGTAACATCTCCTCTCTTAAAGGGAGCTCCCCTTTCAACAAAATACCCATACAGTGCAAATCATTCAGATCCTCAGCTCATACTGAAGGAGCATTTGTCAATAAGGACAGACGTACCAGCTAACACAGTAATTCCAGGGAACGGAAAAGCAACAATGAAACTGCCACAAGAGACCTGTGGCAGCAAAATTAAAACCTTGCAGTTGGCTTCCAGCCTCAGCTGAATAATGGACAATCTTGGTCTTGTTGCCCAGCGCTTTGCTCTTGTCTGCAGGCTTAGCAGAGCACGGTGGGAAGAGCAGAATAAAGCAGTTTGAAACTCTTCTGGACAGAACTTCCTGACACCTGCCTTTTTTTCTTTTCTTTTTTTTTCAGCAACAGTGGGCTCCTACTTTCTATTCTGTCAAGCCTAACTGCTCTATTTCACAATAGAAGTGATATAACAGTTCAAGTCTACATCTTGCCTTTAGAGGTAAAATAAATCCCATTTTATGTTTCCCAGAATTTTTATGACAGTTCCACAGAAGATAACTCCTGCTGTTCCCATACAGACGCTGCCCACTATTCCTCTCCCCATAAATCCAAACACCTCGCATGCTGCTGTATTTCTACAGCTTTCCCTTAACTTATGAGCACATCTGCCCCCACACTCGACGGACCCACCCCTCCGAAGCAGAACTACCACCCGGCAAGAAATGACAGAGCCCCGTCCCCCTCCTCTCAGGGACTTCTGCACGCACACACAAGGCACCCAGTGCAGAGGAGCGTCTCTCATACATTTGCCCCGAAGAAGGCTCCTCTCACAAGCCCATCCGCACAGCTCCGCAGGGTCCGCCGTCCCCGCGGCGCGGCGATCCCCCCGCCGCCCCCCGCCCTCCTCACCTGCCCGCAGCAGTACGGAGCGCCACGCCGAGTGGGTCCCGGCCCGGGATAAGCGCCGTGCCACCCCCGCCTGCAGCTCTGGGAGGCGGGGCTGAGCCTCTGGATTCCGCACCCAAGCCTCCATTTTTAGCGTGGCCGAGGTGAAAACGTCTGGACGGGCGCTGGAGGTAGCGCGGGATGGCTGGGGGGGACGTGGCACACGCTCTGAGCCTTCCTCGGCTGCCCGCTCCCCCGGCAGCCCTCAATCCTCCCTCTCCCCGCTCCCGCGACCACCTCGGTCCCTCGCAGCGGGGCGAACGGCGATGGTTGACGGCTGTCTGCCCGCGGGGCTGCGAAACCGCGGCGTTCCGCCAACGTGTACCGCGGGCGGAGGGGATTTACAACCGCTACCGCTGCAGGGAGAGGGTTTCGGGGTTGGTCACACGGGCTCTGTTAGCGGCCGTAAGGAGGGAGTACCCGGGGGGTGCGCGTTTCACGTCGAGCGTGGAAACGTGCAGGCAGTGGCACTGACTGTTAAGCTGAGAACGTGTAGTGGTTTTGCAAAGGAAGGAATCTTTAAAAGCTTGGCAGAACAGGGTGCCAGACAGACTGTGGGCGTGACTGAAACGGAAGAGGCTAAGCCATGCTATTACAGATACGTGATGGAAGGGGAAACCTAAATAGTCTTCTCCGTTACTACTGCTCACTGTATGACTGACAGGACAGAGATCTTTTTTAGGCAGATACGATCAACAGGTACCAATTTTTAAGTGCAGTAAAAAAGGCTTAATCATAGAAACAATTAAGATTGGAAAAGGCCTCTAATAGGATCATCTAGTCCAACAGTCAACCACCGTGCACACTGAACAATTGTTCCACAGTGCCACGTCTACACAATTCTTGAACACCTTTCAGGAACAGTTGATTTCACCACGTCCATGGGCAGCCTCTTCTAATGCCTCAGCGCTCTGAGAATAATTTTTTCCTAATATCCAACCTGAATCCCCTTGGCACAACTTAGAGCCATTCCCTCTCATCCCATCATTGTTACCTGGGAGAAGAAGCTGACATCCGCATCACCACAACCTCCTTTCAGGTCACTGCAGAGAGCAGTGAGGTCCTTCCCTGAGCCTCCTCTTCTCCAAACTAGACAATCCCAGTCTCTTCAGCCACTTCCCATAAGACTTGTGCTCCAGAACCCTCACAGCTCCATTGCCCTTCTCTGGACACGCTCCAGGGCCTCACTTTTCTTGTAGTGAGGGGCACAAAACTGAACACAGTAATTAAGGTGCAGCCTCACCAGTGCTGACCACAGACCCATTTGGGACAGATTCCTTTGTTTGCTTTGATACTAAGCAAGAAATTGAGGAATAACAGTGGTTTGTAAATGAATATGGGAGATTCTAGAATCTAGTTTCCCAAGTGAACACTAGGAAAGAAAAGTGTATAAATGATCAGATTCAAATAATGAATGAAAAGGTATTAGGAGAGATTCCAGAATTTGTCTTTTCCACGTTACTGATTCATGGCATATTTCCTGATGGAGGCATAATTGTGTGTCAGCTGCTGATCACTGAGTGACACAGCTGTAGCACTTTCAGAAAGTTCCATCCAGATCTGTAAATGTTCAGAGGACTGAATGTATTCAGTAACATTATGAAGAGGATTTGGAATGGTTGCACAGAAGGGTTAAAAAGGATCCTTCAGCAGAGACTCCTTCCAAACTTTTGAGAGTCTTGGTTCAGATGATGCAAGATGATGTGGAGGACAGCAAGCACTGCTCTGCCATGCATCTCCTCATACAGCCACATTCATTTCCATGCAGAGACAGGAACTGCTGCTGCCTCTGCTCAAGTCCCATGAGATAAAAGAAGTATGGCTACTATACATTTCTTCCTGCCCGTACCTTATGCTATAGCTTTGGTTCAGGGGAAGCAATCACAAACCCGTGAAAAATCATTCAGTGGTGATGCTTTTCTGATGGCTTATATGGATCAAGACAGACTCATTCAGAAACAGCTGTCCTCATGAGAGAAAACATTTAGAAAAGGCTTGGTGTTTTGTGCTTTGCAGAAAGCAGTAAAATCATGGGAAAAAACATTTTCCAGTAATGAGTTTAACAAAATGCAGAAATAAAGTGTTAAAATTTATGAAAGTATATTTATGTGATCAGTGCAGATAGAAAACAAGCAAACAAAAACAACAACAAAAAAAAAAAGCAGAAAATGCTTACTGACCTGAAATGAATTATTTTGTTTTGTTTACATGTTTTGTTTCCTTGTATTTGCATGACTACACTGTCAAGCAACTAATCTACATAAGCATGAAAGAACTATAACTACTAGGATGAGAAATAGTGGCCTTAAGATGCACCAGGGGAGGTTCAGATTGGATATTAGGAAGAATTTCTTCTCAGTAAGAGTGGCGAAGTATCAGAACAAGTGATGGAGTCACCATCCCTGGAGGTGTTTGAGCCAAAGCTGACCTGTAGAAGAACCTCACAACGGTGTATTATACATTACATTAGTATCTCATCATTAGCGAGATATGTATGATCATTAGTGAAATATATACTTTGGAAAAATGTCTCATTTGCAAGAGATGTAGCTCAGACAAGGCATTATGAGAATGTATTAACCTTTCCTTGTTTAGAAATACGGTATCAAGGCCTAGTACACAAACTCCATGGAGCCCTGGCCAAGCTTAAGATGGCATCCAAAAACGAGAATGAAACCAGCTGTTTCTCCCCTTGAAGTTATGTAAACTTTTTTATTTAACAATATAAATGCTGGACCCTCTTGCAAAAAAGCTGGAGACCTCACCTACAAGTGAACACACTGTGTAGGACTTCCCAAATACTGAAAAGGCTCTCCAAATCATCACTGCAACCAGGGTTCTCCAGAGACTGCAGTTCTGGATGACGGTAAAGTGTTAAGGCAATTGGTGATGTGTATTTTTTAATCACTGTAGCTAATCTTGTGTTGTAATGATTAGGTTTATTACCTTGTTCTGTTTTATTCTTGCTCTATCTTTTCACTTATTATTTCATTGCTTTATGTATGTAAAGATAAACTCACTTCTTTAACTTGATGTCTGTGACATTAGTGCTGACCCCATCCATTGGCAAAACAGTGTTCAAGAAACATGCAGACAATCAGGAATTTGGAGATCTCTTCCTATTTGCAAATAAACACAGTCCCTAGCAGGAATTATTCTATCTATATGTTATTTACATATGTATTAATAGATTGCAAGTTTCCTCTGCATTTTTTTCCAATATATCTCCATTCTACTGACGTTCAGATCAGCTCCCTTCCCTCCGTAGCCTTCGTATTTGATCTTGGTCTGCATTAGTTTTACTCCCTATTTCCATCACTAGTTCTTAAACTGAGAGTCTGTCATTTCCACAACTCTGTCATTCTGTTCTCAGCATTAATCCATCTCACTTGAACAATCTCTGCCTTGCCACCTTGTTCCTGATTTCTTTGCTCATTTCATCACAATGTCAACAATGAAAGCTTTGCCCTCCTCCTTCTCAGGACCCCTAAAGCTATTGGATCTCCAGAGCTTCATTTTCTAGAAATGCTGGTGTCCATTCCAACCTCTTTTATGCACTACAAAACCTTTTATGAAAGCTATTCTCCAGCCTCCCTGTCTATTTTCATATCTTTTAAACCCCACTGATGTTTCCCAGTCCTCCAGCCTTCCTTCCTATAACCTCCACTAGTTCCTTGTACTCCTCTCTTCCTCTGGTCTCATGGAATTCAGTGGCTGCCATCAAATTTAATTGCCTCAGTTGATAATCTTGAACTGTTCTTGTGTCTAGAGGTAGAGGAACTAGGATTTGTTCTGCTTAGATGTAGTCTGATCAATACTATATTTTGTGAAAAATTATAGTATTTAGAGAGGGTAGAATCTTTACAGATATTTAAATATTAAAAACTGACCTTCTTTTTCAACAGGAGCACACCAATTTCAGAGTAGGTCGAAGTAGACACAGGTCAGAAATTTATACACTAATTTCCCTGAATTCACTCCAGCTTCGCTACAGAACAAGAGTTTATTCTTCATAAAAAATAGCTGAAAGCTCAATAAGCATTTGATAAGGTCAACCAAGAGCTGAGCATAGCCTGTAGAATATAAATATTTATTTTTTCTGGCCTCTGGATCATGACAGTCATATCCCAATCTGCCATCAAAGAGGTAGGAAAAAAACATTCATCCCAAATACACACAGAGGTTAAGGAATGTTGCAGTAGTTACATCCTGTTTTCTGGATTGCAACATTTGTGGTACATCAGCAAAGACATGTATACGTATTTTCTCTGATAACTCATCACTATTCAAGGCAAAAAGAGCCAAGCCCAGTGCTGGCATGAGTAGTCACAATAATAGTGATGGCCTTAAGTGTGCCTCTTTTAACAGTACTGAAGCATATTTAGTGCATTTGCCCTGCGGTGATGTTGCTGATGGACACCTATGCAAATTACATGTCTATTAAATATCATGTGTACCTGAATACACAGTTATTTTCTAAGCTCACGCACATAAAGACACAATAAAATATGGCTTTATCAGATCAGATATTTTGCCTGCACACAGTGCTATACAGCTCTTGTTGTGGCTGGACTGCAGTCAGAACTGAGGTCTCCACTTTCAAGCATTCCCACCAATGATCCCCTGAAGAGCTCTTGAATAATTTCACATCACTACAAGCATTATAAACCTTATTCACACTTAAATCCCAATAAAAACTTTGTGATATAATTCAGGTCTTGATTGTCAAGAGGTTAGGCAGCCCTGCACTAGCTATTACTTTAGTTAAATGCTGTAATAACAGCATTCTTTCTATTGCAAGCTATTGAGTGGGAGTTTATGTAGCAATTGCGTGAGTAGGTAGAATGTGCACAAATGAAAATGAACTAGATAAGCTGTAATATCAAGTGTGGGTGACATGCCTCCTTTATACACCCTTGCAGCTTGCCCACGCAGAATGTACTCACGAAACAAGGCTGAAGCTTACAGATCTTACAGGAACGTGGGTTTTCCTGAATTGATCCATTTAGGATGCTTTTTATTTCAGGATGTGGGGTAGGTTTGTTGTTGTTTTGTTGGGTTTTTTAATTTTATTTTGTTTCCTAATATCTTCTAGTGTACTATCAAAAATAATTTTCATTTCAACATTAATGAAATGGCCTAAAATGGAAAATATATATATTTTTAATGAAACATCTTTTTCTTCATCATTAAGAAAAAAACATGAATTAGTATCTGAACAACAGCAGAAATAAAAGGTTAAAATCTGAGTTTGTTGAGAATTGGAACAAACATTAAGGAACATATTTATTTTTATAGGGGAATATATCTCAACTTAATTTCAGGTTACAGGAGTGTGCCATTCATAGCTAAAACCAGAAAACCCATAGCTAAAGCCAGAAATGTGGCAAACCTCACGTACAGATTGATGAGAAGTCAGGCACTGTAGTCAAATTTCTTCCTCAGACAGTTTTTTTCTGTGATATAAAATACAACAGATAAATGCCTGCATTACATGCTTGATCCAGTGTCACTGAGGCATTTGAGCAGGTTGTTTAATAAGTTATCCTTTCACATAAATAATTGCAAGTTGTTTTAATTATTTTATATTTTTATGTATTTGAGGTCAGTATTTACTATCCCCTAGCTGGGCTTTTCTATCTTGAGCCCTCTTAGCGCAAATTCAACTGAATTCAACCACAGTTGAAGGAATAGAGAATAGGAATAGTAGGGGGCAGTGGCAATCATCTCCAGTATCTCCACAGACACTGCTGCACAATCCTTATGCCCAAGGAAATGGGGGGACAACCCTTTATGGCCAGAGCAGATAAGCATTTGTCACAGAATCACAAGGGAAGGACTAACAGGGATCTCAATAGGTGATCAGGTTCATCCCTTTGCCCGAGGCACTGATTCTGTGTCTTCATAGATGTTTGTCTACCTCAGTCTAAAAATAATCCAGAGGTGAAGATTACCCCTCTACACTACAAGATGATTATTATTTTGTTTTGACTCTTCTGTAAAGCAAACAGGTTTCAGAAGATGGAGAGTTTGGGAGGTACTTTGGGAGGGATATGAAAGATGATGAGTTAAAGCATCTTAGCATTGCATTAAAATTAGAAGCAATCACATGCATTTTCCTCATTGCATTCAGATGTTTAGTTCTTGCCACGTGAAAGTATATATGTACGAGCTCTTCAAGAGTATGTGAAATGAAGTAATCTTTGCAATAAAACAATAATAAACCATACTTTAAAAAAGAATTTCTGAAAAGCAATGCTAACTATCACCTGAAAAAAAGTCTGAAAAACAGGGAAAAAATTAGGTATATATTTGAATAAGAAAGTGAATCCAAACCATCATACTTCCTTAATTAGACTGATTAAAAACCGTTTTTCTGTCCTGTGTGTCTTTCAGTCCCTGCTTCCTTTAAGAAAAAGTACTGAAGTGCTCCTTGAATTAAGATGTTGCATTTCTTTTGTGTTAATTTTTAGATTTTCATTGATAAGCCACACTTCATACCTAATCAAAGCCAGGATTTCGAGGCCTCACGGACTAGTAAGGTTGTAGTAAAGTTGCTAATTTACATTATAGTGATTTTATTCCAGCTGAAATTTTCTGGTAACTCAGATTATATTTACAGCTGTAATATCTACTAATAAAAACTATTAAAAAATTAAAAACCAATATGTTTGTGAAACAGGAGCTTCCCAGGAAAGAAGTACCATTTTTTTCCAAAGCCATGTATCAAAATAGAGCCTGAATTTAGTAGACATGCTGAAATGTATCGGACTAGAAAACACTTATTTTACTTCATTCACTGTACCAAAGATCTTTCTAATACCAAAGCAGATTCAAGAGAGCAGCATCCTTGATTCTTATTCACATTTGAGGACATTTTGTACTCCTCTGGCAGTGTGAATACACTTGAAAATCTGCCTACTATCCATATATCTCCAGGGCTTCTTTGTAACATTAGAGAAGGGTGTGTGAGAGGAATTCTACAAAAAGATGGAGTATGTATATATAAATTTTATGTAACTACTTTCGTTTTTAAAATAAATATTGTATTTTCACATGTATTGTTCATTCCTGTGCCCACACTATAAATAGGCCTGGGCTCAGCTACTGAAGCTCAAATAACTTGAATTAGAAAAAGTCCTTTTCATATTTTATTTTTTTTCCTGGGGATATTTTGTAGTAAGGGTTGCTTCTACCTGTTTGAGAACTTAATCAATTTCCTTTTCCTGTCTGGATGTCTAGAGAGTCTTTTTCCAGGCAGTCATGAAGTGATTTCCAGTAAGATATTCATGGATAAGGAGTCTGAGCCACAGAGAAGTCATCAACCAGCATGAGCTAAGGTAGTGTTTCCAGTCTTTGATGTCATTCTGTCTTTCTTGTTGCAGGAAGATATATAGGAGGTAACAACCACTGGCCAGGAGTATTTTCATCACTTTGAAAATTGCCTTTGAGAAAGTTATGGGATCTTGGCCAATCCAATATATTCTTGTACACTGTGGTTAAAATCATATTTGGTAAAGTAACATGCATATTCCCCAAACTTTTATTCTTGATTCAACAGGAAGAATAAATAAGTAAATATCTGCAAAGTTCATTTGACAAAGTGCACCAGATCGTGATATGTTGTTGAACCTTTCCATCTGCTTAGCTTTTTTAACCATCCTGAACTCTCTATTAGAATTGAAGGAGTCTATTATTTTTATTTTTTAGTTCAGTCAAGACCTTAATAATCTGGTAGTTCATATGGTAGCTAACTAAGGCCACTGTGTGGCATTTCAGTTTTTCATTATGCCTGCAAATATATATATTTTTCAATATTTTAATATTTCTGTACCCAGATATATACTACTTTTTAAGGCACTGTTCAGTTTGTTGCTATCTGTAGAAGCACATCACTTAGTAAGGTCTGATACTGACATTCGCAAACTTCCTGAATCTACTTTTCAAGCCCCTGGAAATTTGTTTATTGTTATATGTATTCAGAAAGGTGTTCTTTCCAATACTACAAAGTGGGAGACAATCAAGGACAGTGTGGCTTCTTCTTCAAATGTAATATTCTTTTGGTACTTCTGATACAATTAATTCCCAGAAGCAATGCTAAAGTTTAATCCGAAGAATAAATTAACTACTCTGCTTCCTAAACCTCACAACTCTGAGTTAGATATCAAAAGTGCCATCTCATTTCACCTCCACAGCACTGTTTTCCAGATGATCTGGTAAGCTGATGTAATCAGCAGCCAAGAAATCCAGAGGTATAGCCATCTCCAAATCAAGGAAGTGTAACTACAGAACAGATTGTCAAAAGGCTTATTATGACACTGCTGAAGTGGATGGATCTGTCATCACAGTTCATGATAGTTCAAATTTCATTTGTGACCTCTGTAAGAAAGAGATGCGCTAAGGTTGGAGGCAGCCTGGGCTGCAGTGACCACACCCTGGTTGAGTTTGTGATCTCGAGGGATGTGGGCCTGGCACAGAATGGGATCAGAACCCTGAACTTTGGAAGAGCAAACTTTAAGCTGTTCAATGGACTGTTGGCCAAGATCCCCTGGGATGCTGTCTTTAAAAATAAAGATGTTGAGGAGAGTTAGCTACTCTTCAAGGATGCCTTCCTGAGAGCGCAAGAACTCTCCGTCCCTTTGAATAAGTAAGCGGGCAGAGGAAGTAGGAAACCGGTGTTGCTTGGCAAGGACCTGCTGGGCGTGCTGAGGAAAAAGAAAGGCACGTACCAGCTCTGGAAACAAGGGCGTGTCACCTGGGAAGAATACAGGGATGCCGTCTGGACTTGCAGACGTGGGATCAGGAAAGCCAAGGCACAGGCAGAACTGAACTTGGCGATGGACGTGAAAAACAATAGGAAGACTTTCTACAGGTACATTGGCCAGAAGTGACAGGCCAAAGTAAGTGTACCTCCTTTGGTAAATGTAAAAGCAGAACTGGCTTCAATGGACGAAGAGAAGGCTGAGGTGCTGAATGAGTTCTTTGCCTCAGTCTTCACTGGTGTGGCTAGGATCCTAGTATTTCTCACATCTCTGAGCCCCGCATCCCTAAACCTCTACATGGGGACTGGGGTGGTAAATCCCCCCCCACTGTAAGAACAGAGCAGGTCCGAGACCGCCTCATGAGACTGAAGTCTATGTCTATGCCTATGGTCTGTGGGGCTGGATGGCGTGCATCCCAGGGTTCTGAAGGAGCTGGCTGAGGTGGTTGCCGAGCCACTCTCCATCATATTTGAAAAGTCGTGGCTGTCAGGTGAGGTCCTGGATGACTGGAGGAAGGGTCACGTCACTCCCATTTACAAGAAAGGGAGCAAGGAGGACCCAGGGAACTACAGGCCAGTGAGTCTCACCTCTGTGCCTCGGAAGATCATGGAACAGATCATCCTGGATGACATGTTTGATCACATGAGGAATGAGCATGTGATCCAAGACAGCCAGCATGGCTTCACCAGAGGAAGGTCATGCTGAACCAATCTGGTGGCCTTCTATGATGGACAAGGGAAGGGCAACTGATGCCATTTACCTGGACTTGAGCAAGGCCTCTGACATGGTCCCCCACCGCATCCTTATCTCCAAATTGAGGTAATTGGATTTGATGGGTGGACCACTTGATGGATAAGAAATTGGTTAAAAGGCCACAGACAGAGGTGGTCATCAATGGCTCTATGTCCAGGTGAAGGCGGTAATGAGCGGCATCCCCCAGGGGTCTGTCTTGGGACCAGTGCTCTTTATCAATTACATCAATGACGGAATCAAGTGCACCCTCGAGTGGTGCAGTTGACACAGTAGAAGGAAGAGATGCTATTCAGAGGGACCTCAAGAGGCTAGAAAAGCGGACCTGGGTGAACCTGATGAGGTTCAACACGGCAAAGTGCAGAGTTTTGTACTTGGGCCGGAGGAATCCCAGGCATCCATACAGACTGGAAGGAGTGGAAGGAGAGTAGCCCTGCAGAGAAGGACCTGGGGGTCTTAATAGATGAAAAGCTTAACATGAGCCAGCAGTGTGCCCTTGCAGCTCAAAAAGCAAATGGTATCCTGGGCTCCATCAGAAGACAGGTGGCCAGCAGGGACAGGGAGGTGATTGTCCCCCTCTACTCTGCTCTTGTGAGGCCCCATCTGGAGTACTGTGTCCAGGCCTGGAGCCCCCAGTACAAGAAAGACAGAGAGCTGTTGGAGAAGGTCCAGAGGAGAGCCATGAAGATGATCAGGGTACTGGAGCTCCTCCCCTGCAAAGACAGGCTGAGGGAGCTGGTCTTGTTCAGCCTGGAGAAAAGAAGGCTGCAGGGTAACCTCATTGCAGCCTTTCAGTACCTAAGGGGAGCTTACAAACAGGAGGGGAATCAACTCTTTGGAAGGGTAGATAACTGCAGGACAAGGGGAAATGGTTTTAAGTTGAGGGAGGGGAGATTTAGGTTGGATGTCAGAGGGAAGTTCTTTACAGAGAGAGTGGTGAGGTACTGGAACAGGCTGCCCAGAGAGGTTGTGGATGCCCTGTCCCTGGAGGTGTTCAAGGCCAGCTTGGATGGGGCCCTGGGCAGCCTGGTCTAGCATTAAATGGGGAGGATGGTGGCCCTGCATGTGTCAGGGGGGTTGGAGATTCATGATCCTTGAGGTCCCTTCCAACCTTGGACATTCTGTGATTCTGTGATTCTGTGATTCTGTGATAACAGATTTACGCTGCCTTTCTTCTGCGTATGTCCTATTTATAATAACATACTACTCTCAACTACTGTGCCGCTACTGAGGCCCTAGGGTGAATTCTACTGGCTGTAAAGACTTCCAAGTTTGGGTCAGTAACTGTGAACAGCTCCTTAGGGTCACCCATGAAGTTAACAGAAAGATTATAAACAGACATTTGAAGGTAAAAAAGAACATGAATTCCCCACAATGGAGTCCTCTGAAATAATTGCCTTTATGGAAGTTTGCTTCTTGCTATTCTTCCTCTGTCCTTCAAAATCTACTACAAATGCAAAGTCTGGGATTCCAACATTGGGCAAGGGTCTAACTGCTGTCAGACAGCTTTTTGTCCTTGTGCACTTAGGTGTCAGACAGAGACAAGAAGGATCATAACCTACCTCTTTACTGTAAGGCTGAAAATTCTTCAAGCTCTAAAAACACCGTACTGCAAATCTATGTATGGATAGTGTACCTTGAAGAGCTTCAGTTGTTTTGCTAAGGAGAATACCCAGAGCTGGAATAATCTGCCTAGTTCTTAACACAGTAGCATCTTTGATACAGAATACTCAGGGTTCAGAACTGTCTCATGTCAGCAACCGTCCTTGTTTTCTATCCTAAAACAGACAGAGAAAAGTTTGTTAATCCCTAAGGAGTGAAATAATTCTAGATTAATACAACAGAAATACCTTTATGTTTTTATATGCTCTATTATTACCTGTAATTGTTAGGTAAAGAAAGAGTGCTAAATAGTGCACTCCCTGGTGATTTGGTCACATTATTACAGATTTCGTCTTGAAATAATGTCCTCTTTCAGTTGCTTCCCTAGGCCGTGTAACTGCCTGTCTCTCCTGTGACTCACTCCTATGGCTGAGATCATTCTTATTTTCTGCTATCTCCACGTAACTCCAAACCTAACAATTGAAAGAAAATACCATTGTTTCTTGTATCTTTTCCTACTTCCATCATCCTCAGGCTGCTACATTCCTGAAGGTATAGAAGGCCAAATTGAATAGAACCCTGGGCAACCTGATCTAGTGCCTGATTTAGCGTTGGAAACCTGTCCACAGCAAGGGGGTTGGAACTATATGATCTTTGAGGTCCCTTCCAACCCAACTTTTTATATGATCCAGGTAGGAAGCAAATTACAGTTTTACCACTTGTGTATATTATATGCAGTGAACCAATGAGTGAAAAAATGCATGAAAAAAAACGTCCTTTTTAATATCCTGACTTTTTAATATCCTGATACATTAAAATACCTCTTCTTATGTTCTTACTCATTTTCTTTCTATTCCTAAAATGCATTTTGGAGAGTACTGTTAAAAATACAGGGTATTTGCTGAGAAGCATCTACATTTAAGTGCAGCAGTCATTACAATTCACTACAACATTACGAGGTGTAGACAGATTGATAGATAGACTACTTAGTTAACATAAGTTTCAGAAGTTCTGCTTTATAGTAATATAGACCAAAGATCCATAAAAAATATCTTTTGTCTGTTGTACCCCGTAGGGTTGTCAGAACAGTATATTTTCTTCTGAGTTATTCACTAAACATTATTCATCATTCTGCTACATTTGCAGCTGTGAGAAGTCAATAAGAAAAAAATAAAAGAGTAGATTTTTATTTTCTTAGTTTTCCTGCCTCAGTTATGTGGTTCAGTGTCATGATGCCTCAACGAAAAAGCACCTGCTGACCATACAAATGTGGCCAGCCTGGGGAGCTACTTAAAATCACAAACTTCCTCAAGATTCAAGCTCCTTTTGCCTCCTGGTCAGAAGTTATCTGGGTCATTAAAGTAAAAGTGAGAGGTTTCATATCTGTGGGTCAAGACCATCTTCGAAACTAATAGGATTGTCATTTAGCCAAGTGCTCTAAGTTGTAGAGCTGATATTAAAGTCATACTTTGTAAACAGCTTAATCAAAGTTATAGCAAATAATTAACTCCTCTATTAACACCACCCAGGTGTGGAAATAATCTTATTAATCATCAGGGTGAGAGCAATGCCCGTAAATAATATTGCATAACAGTTACCGTAGAGCCTTTTTTTTCACCAATATTTGTATTTTTTACGATGTATTTAAGTATAACTAGTTACAGACTGAACTTTTGGGTTTTGTAACATTTCTAAAAAGAGTTCCATAAACCCATCCTACTTCACAATAAAGTTTTAGAATAGCAACATCAATGTTAAAAGTAAAAGTATTTTTCATTGGTTTGAATAAATAAATTGTATAGATATAGAGTATCTAGACTATGTGTATTTTTATTGATTTTACTTGTTTGGTGGATGCTTGAATTATTTGGCTTGTTTAAAGTAAATTTAGATGTAGATATATACTGTGATCTTTTCTCTGAGTTTTTGAACTGAAGATCTCTTAACATTTCATGTTTCAATGTTAGTTCAGCATAAATTCTTATTAAAAAGTCTTTTGCTTTAAAGTTCACTCATTTCAGTTTCTCATTCTGGAGCTGAGTTCACTCCCTCTCACATCAGGGTCTGAAAGCTCAAGTTAACTTGAGAAGGAAAGAAATATTTATAGAGGTGGGTTCTGCAGAGTAAAAGAAAACATGAATAACAAGATAAATAGTGAGTATGTGCCTTACATAGTGTACCTGTACCCATTTGACCCAACTAATGTATGTGGCCAATAGAGGGAAAATTTTGTTGTGTTTATTTATGAAAGAGAGCAGCTAATTTTGCAATAGCTGGACTAACATGGGTTGTTTGTGACTTTACTTTAGCAAATCTTAATGCCATTTCTACTTAATACTTCTTTGTATAAAATACTTGTAAACAATAAAAAGCTAAGGTCATAAGAATTTTACATGCATAACGTGCATAAAGCAGAATTCTGAAAAACAGAATAGGGGAAAATCTTCTATTTCTTACTACAGAGATTTTTAGAGCACACAAGTAACTATGCATGTGTGACATCCTTTGACACCTTAATTATAAACATATATCAGCTGGAGAGCTATATGACCGATGTGTCTCCCTCCATGTAATAGTGGGAATTGCATCATCCATTGGAGTAATCTGTTGATATTCCACAAGACTTATTTTAATGCAAGGCTACCATTTCACATTACACTCCTCTGACAGGGTAATGAATATTTTCTTTTCCTTATATCACAAAAAATTATTCCCAGTCATTTGAAAGGGACAATAATTACCTTGTGTTAAAGGTCTGACACGTAGAACTGGTAGCCTGCCTTATGTTTAAAGCTGCTGAAAGCAAGATGATTACTCCCAGCGTAAACTGGGGACTTTGTGGGAGGTTAGAGACAGTTTCTGATAAAAAAAATAATCATGGTGAACCGACTGAACATCTGGTAGATTGAATATTCCTGTCCTGTTGATGTGCTATTATGACTGGGTAAAGAATTGCCTCAGGCATTTCCCAGTTATGCAAAAAAATATACATATTTTTAATTACATTTATTTATTTATTTATTTATTTATTTATTGATAACAAGTTTGGAGTATACAGTGTCTTTTTCATCTCCGTGGCTGTATGGCAAATGACAAGAAAAGAGTTGTTAACATTTTGGAAAAAAAAAACAACCTAGGTGTCATGAGAATGATCTGAGACATATAGAAGCATTGACTACAAAGAGTTGTAGTCTCCTGATCTCATAATATCCACCCTGTTATCATCCACACACATTATTTTCCACCATTTCCAAATTCTAAGCAGGCTCATGCAACATTCAATGGAAATCCTGTGAGAAACTGAAATACAGTGTAGAATCATAAAATTACAGAGCAGAGACCCTGAGAGGGTCTCAGGGTGTCAGCTCTAAAGAAAGTTCATATACTTCTGCTTATCCCTGACTGACAGATATGTCACCTTTTAAATGAAAAGGTGGGCAGCCTTCTCTCTAGAGAGAACAGAGCTCAGTCCCATAACTTCCCCCTATAAGATGCAGTCTACCACTAAAACCCATTTTCTGGGAATGCTTCCTTTCAATTTATTGTCTTTCATAATTTCTTGCTTGCAGTGTCTTTAACTCTTCAGGCAACTTCTGCATCTTCTCTGGCAAAATCTTACCTGTCTAAATATAGTTAGGCTTGTAATAGTAAAAAGTACACAACTCCAATTGTTCTTCAGCCTCCACTTCTGTGGTAGGTTCACAGATTTTTCTAATAATTGAATTTCAATGTCTCTAATTTCCTAATTAATTGCAAAGCCATAAGTGGGCATCATACAAAGAGAGGTTTTTCTTCCTTCTCTTTGTACATTATGTCTAGAATCCTCTGACATGACAATATGATGTATTTTTATTTTCCTTAAGATTTCTGTGGAAACTGAGAAAAGTTATTTGTGTTTTTAGTTTATGTCTAAAATCCATTCCTCTGGCCACGTGCACATGCGTAAGAAGTATTTAGTTTCTTTACTTTAATAAAGTAAAGAATCTCAGATGCAGATTCCCAGTTTTCACTGGCCTGAAATGTCACTGATTATCCATTTTCAAGGCAGTATTGCAGACACATTTTGGTGTTTGAAACACCACGTAACTTGCTATGTCTTGTTCTGATTGATGATGTGTCATACTTGTTCTCAGTGCGTCACACTGTTCTGCAACTCTTGGTCACAATGCCTCATACAGACAGTACTCAGTTCTTGATATGTGTGGTAGAGCAGGAACAGGCCTTCAGGCAGCTGCATTAAGTAGCAGGACACTGGTCTCAGTCTTTGCATTCCTGGAAAGTAACAATTGCTCTGGAAGATCAGTGGCATTACCCGCTAGAAAAGGGACTTCATACACCTTTAAAGAGTGTAGATTTCCAAATATATTTTGAAATGACTACGATCACGTTTTTTTGGTCACCCTGATATCATATCAATTTCTCAGTTAAGGTTCTTGATAAAGAGCAACCATTGAGCTCATCTTACAGCTTTGTTAAAAATCCAATTGAACGGCCACATTATACACAGATATTTATTCTCCAACACATAATTTGTTTGTAGAAGTATGAAAACTCTGTTCCCACAGTTTTCATATACCAAATCTAAATTGCATCGTTCACTGTTTTTTGATGAAATGCGAGCCCAGAACTTTTTTTTAATCTTCTACAGATTCACACCCTCAGTGCTCACACTGAGATTTTTCTTTAGTAGTTATGGTCAGGAATAAGACTAACTTGTATTCAAAATAAATTTTAAGTTCTGTAATCATAACTTTGAAACAATATTGTCACAACATGAGGTTTTCAAACACAGCTCCACTTTATTTTGCTTTCCAGCTTAACCACTGTTTTGATCTGTAAATTCTCTCTTCTTTGTAATATAATGAACAGAAATATTTGTATTTTTTTCTTCCCAGCAAGTGATGTGAAAAATTATTTGCTCAGTACAAGCAATCACTGATAACTTACTGAGTACAGATAGGAAACACTTTGTTTGCCAGCTGAATGGACCACATCATAGTTTTGAACAAAAAAACCCAACCAGAAAAAAAAAGTAACAGGAATACTTTTCATTGTGAAAATCTTGTTCATTTGTTTTTTAACATTTGTCAGACAATTTGATCTCACTGATGATAATATCTCTTCAGAGAATATATGTAAAACGAGTTGTGGTTTCTCAGGCGTTTCCTTTTTGTACTTTACGAATACCTCTTTGTAGAGATACCTATAAGAGATAAGAGGCTGCCTGTTGTTTCCTGATTCCTCAGAGCTGCTTCAAAGCCCTATGCTTCTAGTTCCTGGGGTCCTATGACCACCCTCAGCAGGAAGCACAATGAACCTGAAGTGATGACATTGTCTCACTTGACCCAAGAAACAGGAAGAATGCTTGATTCTTAAGAGTCCTATTGAGGTGAGCGAAAAATCTGTAGCTAGTCCAGAATGGCTGTTTCTTCAATCACTCACAATACTAATACTAGTACACTAACTCATCAATCTCTGAATTTTAGCCAAGCCATGTAAAACTTTTGGGAATTTCTCAGAATTTTATCTTATGGAGATTTTAAATACTACTGTAGTTAATTATGCACAATGGTAACACCATAACTTCATCTCCTCTTACTCTCAAATATTATTTGGTTCAACCTCCTTTTAAAATATATCTATTTCTAGTTACCAACTGAATTAAGTACTCTGCTCCTAATTCTATTTTTGTTTGTCCCAGACATTTGAAGGTCTTAGAATAATGGTTCACAATTTTTTGGATTCCAATAGCTAATTCAAGCAGGAGATACAGGATATAAGTCAGTAACCAACCCCAGGTGGTTCACAAGGTGATATCTTGAGAAAAATAAGATGTCCAAAATTTGGTTTGGTAGTTTTCATGTCCAAATTAGGCTTGATCTGCTGCAACAACTTTTTCTGAAACCCTCCCAATGGTTAATTTCTCTTAGGCCGTTTTATCAAGGAGAGCTGGATCAAACAAATCTAAACATGAAATCCAGTGAGGAAAACATTTAAACCTTCTTATTTCATTCCCACTGTGTTCAGCAGAGCTGAAATTTGTATTTCCTAGGAAAAATAATTGCACTTTCAGTGATAAAAAAAAAAACAAAAACTAATAGGAACAAGCTACTGAACTCCTATTTGTGATATGAAAACATAGAGCTGAAAAGAATAAATGGGGACAAACCAAGTCTCTAGAAGCCTGAGGTATAGCCAGGTGGCTACTGAAGAAGCCCACAGAATATTTATTCCACTTGCAATGACACACAGTTCTTCCACATCACCAATGATAAGAATTTTAATAAGAGGTCAAGAGCCATAGTAATTAAGTGCCACAGATGGAAAACAGGACAGATTAAGGGAGTTGTCTGTAACAGAGCTACTTGCAACAAGAAGAATTTGCTACAGAAAACTCCCAGATGATAACACAATTCCTGCCCAGTGCTAAGAGCAGATGGGAAAAACCTGTTGTCCCTGCAAAACTGACTTAGGGAAAAGGTCACTATTGACTATGAATCTGGCACACATTATGAGCACATAAGCAGGACACACTGTAAATACATCTTGGCAATATTAATGTCAACAGAAGCATGAAGATCTTTTGTCCTGCAAGCCCAGGGTTGGGAAAGAAGTTGAAAAAAGCCTCCTGTCCTCCTCTAAAGATAAACACCAGAAGCATTAGCACATGGAATCAATGTAATGCTTGCATTACATTATACAAATGTAAATAAAGGTGAGGTACCTTTGGAGATAATAGCATTGCAATATGTAAGAGCTTACTTTTCTCTCTAAGGATTTTCACCATGATCGTTCAAAAACAATTTTTAAGTCAGTTTTAAAACCCTTTGTTTTTCACACTCAATCTATTTAGAACATTATTTCAGACCTTGGTCTTCAGATATACTCTTTAGTTCACTTTTATTTAGTACCAAGACAGCCATTTGAAATTGTGCCAGTATTGCCTTTTTACAGCTCTTCCTGCAGCTGTGGTTAATTCCCTGTTCCCCTTTCCCCTTACTTATTTTATCTACCATTTAGGTCAAAAACGGCATATACTTTAAGCAGATTAAATTCAATTCCTCACCCTCTCCTTCTGTTTTGATCTCATCATCTCTGGTAACAGCCAACATATTGCAACTGGTTGCAACATCCCCTTCATCCTGTATGCCACTACTATATTCTTATTGTTACTGTCTATAAAACTTGGGGCAGCTTGTTCTGTATTTTATTAGAATACTTTTCTTGAAAGCAAAATGAAATCTCATCTGATCCCTTCCCAGCAGCTCCTCTAGTGCATATACAATCCTATTTGACAATTGTGTGTCCTACCCTACTTCTCCCTCTTTTCCTTCTTCAGAGGCTGTTTTATCCCCTCGTAAAAACCTGAGTAGTAGCTAAAATCATGGGACTGAGAATCCAGTTATGCAAAGCACTGCATAGAGACAAAATGGTCTTCACCTACTCCAGAGAGGAAACAAAGGCTTTCTCAGAGAAAGCAACAGGGGGAGTAATAACAGTGACATATCTTTTAGTAAGCCAAATTATGTATTATAGATTAATTTTCTAAGTTAGGCCAAAACACAACATTAAAGGAAGAAAACCAAAGGAGATGGCTGTAATGAGGTGAGGATGTTGCGAACTCAACTCTAGCTGCTAGAACTGACTAGCGGGTGTAACGTTACACTAGCTTAGATAAGCACAGAGTTGTAAGAATAAGTTCAGGTTAGATCTGATTACCAAGGCAGAGTATGGAGTCTTAGCTATATCTGCCTTCTTTGCTTTTAACATAGCTTGGTCTCAGTAGTAAGATTATAAAGGGTGCTAAGTATGTGTTTACCATGACACTCCCACCTAGAGCTGCAATGAGATCTTCACTTTGCACCCTAATGTCTTGAAGTTAGGCAATGTTTACCTCTAAGACACTGTATACATTTCATAATAATAGAGTCTAAACTTTCAGTATAAAGATTCCTGTCTGCCAAGTAAATTTTGGAACATAACTAGGGAAATATATTTCTTCCATGCATCATTGGACATCTTGTTATTTCTTCTCTGTATTGTGATCAATATTTTCAATAAAAGTATTTCAAAATCAGTTCTAGAGCTGGTCCTTTGAATAATTCCCAGAGCCCAATTAACCACACAGCTCATTTTAATGATAAATTGCAATGGTGAAAAGCTATATGTGTGTAATTAGTTGAAAAGAGGTTTCTGAAGAAAGTGACATTTAAGTTACAACCCTACCAAAAGAAATCCTGGAGTTATCAGTAGTTTGGAACCACTAGCTGAGTATTTAGTGTCGGTCAAAGCATAAGACAATCTATCATCACACAAAAGTCTGGTGCATCCGTGTCTTGAGTAATTTGTATAGTCTGGAAAGCCACTTCTCGAAAGGGCATTGTCAAGTTAGAAGGGATATAGAGAATGGCAGCTAACATGATCTAGAGAATCAAACAGATATCTTTTGAGGAGACACACACAGCCTGAGGCTTCTCCATTTCAAGAGGAGAAGGCTGAGAGGAATATTGTTGGGGTTTATCGTGTCATGAAGGCACAGAAAAGGCTAATGGAGTAAATGTCAAACCTCACAGAGCTAGAATGAAGGTACATTCTGTGAAACTAATGGGTTTAAATAAAGACAAAAAGAAATACTTTATTATACAGCAGAGAGTGAACTTCTGAAATTTGCTGCCAAAGATTGTAAAGGCAGATAGTGTCAACAGGTTCAAAAGGGAATTAGGCAAATTCACAGGAAACTACCTGCTATAAAAGAGCTATGCTATTTTACTTTCCTGAGCAAGACACGCAGCTGAAGCCAGAACCCAGTCAGCCTGCTGCCTGATCCAGCCACCTGAATGTATATCACACTGAGATCCCCTCCTCCACCCCCTTCTCTTCCCCCAGGATCTCTCACCTTACATTTCATCACTCAGTTAGAGGTTTTATGACCAGTATGTACAGCTTAAGAGTACTCAGCATTATTTATTGGCTAATACAAAGAATAGATAGCCAGGATTAATATGCTACCAAGTCAAGCATTAACATCCTCACCACTGCCTGTTTTTTCTTGCTGTTGTTTCTCTTTCAGTTGCTAACAGTTACCACCTCAGAAAACCCATTTTTCCTGTGTTTTCACTTTTCTTATCTTGCATGGTTTTAGCTCATGCTCGAAAAATGTTTTCTGAAGCTGCAGGCTACCAATTTCATGGAGCAAACCGGAGCACAGGTCACAGAGAGCTGAATCTGAGTCCCTGGACTGAGTCCCCTGTCTGGGCCACTCTCTGAGTATGTTCGCTCTTGACTCTTGCTTCTGCCAAAACTATGCTGTCTCCTTTTTCTTTCACACAGTTCTGTTTGTCTTTTCTGCTTGGCTACAGAGTAATGTGGCATGATTTAATTCCTGTATATGAAATCCAATTGCTAAGCTGATGTAACAAGCTATTTCTAATGGTTCATACCTTTTCTTGCCACTCTGATATCAATGCTAATAAAAACAATTAAGGAATTAATTCTCTAGGCTCACGGTAGCTATGAAACAAGTATGAAGGAAATACTGAAGAGAAGAATGGAAAATCTATTCTGCATATTGTGGTATGGAGGGCTGTGTCTGAATTTAGATTACACATTTCCATTCTAAACATTTTATTTACCACTGAGGTATTTACCAGGTATCCTGCTGGTAAAGTGATTAGTTGCTGTGTGGCAGAGCCAGCTCGTGTTAATGCAGAAATCAGCTGTGATCTGTAAGAACAGCACTGTGGTAATAAACAATAAGCCTAGGTTCTTCCAGTGTATTTTCTGAATCACTCTGTTCACAAACAGGCAAGTGCTCAGAATGTAATATGTCCAATACTAGCTTCATGAAAGTCATCCTACAATTTAGCTCCTTACAACATGCTGAGGAGAAGCAACAAATGAAAGTACACAAGTCAATATTCAGTGGGAAGCCAAGAACTAAATATTTCAGCACTGGTCTTTGAGTCTTGGCAAATATTTCAAAATGCCATTGTGGTCAACATGCTGGGAAGACAAACCAAGAGCATAGCATATGGCATGTTTTCCTTGTGTTTCATTCATTTTGATGCAGAGATCTAAAACTGGCTGATGATATTGCTTCTGTTGCACTGCTATAATTATTACAAACTGCTTCAAAAACCACTTTTCAGCACCAGCTTGTATAACTTTGGAGTGTATGAATGTATGGAAGATGTTATCATTCGGAATGTAAGTTTATACATAAAAATATCTCCAAAATAAATGAGTAAGTGAAGGAAGTTAAAATACTTCTGAAGTTAGAAAACTGACAATAATTAAATTGTCATGTTTAATCACAGGAGATTGTCATAACAATGAAAACTAAACCTTTTTTATGGGCATGCATTTCATTAGACTTTTCAAAGATGCTGCTTAATAAATCCTCACATGAGATTGTATTGTCATTTAGCACAGGCCAGCAGTGGTGTCCTCTGTTAGCAGCCAGCTTTAAGAGATGTTTTGTGTCAGCTGTTAGGGGAAGAGAGTCCTCTTACTGAGGATGTCAGAAGTTGCCTTGCACTCTGAATTTACTCAGGACTTTCAAACTAATGTAACTGGAAGTATTTGATTAAAGTACTAAGTATTGTAAATGTATTGCATTTTAAAATATTAATATAAATTTTAAATAAATAGTAAATAAATTGTAGGGTTTTTTCAATATTATTTTTTTCAGTGATGTTTCTTAGCAATGCATCATTAGTTACTCCTATTAAAGTACTAAGTATGTTACAACAAGTTCATAAACCAGCCATAAATGTGTTATTTTTCACTTTTGAATACATATTCTCAAAACCCTTGTACTAGGCAGACTGAGAGAAAGGAAACACATAGCTTGTCTTCTCCTTAGTGTTTGATGCAGGCCCTGCTGCCAATCACATCACCCATGAGGAGTTCCTGCTGGAACCAAAGCATAACCTTTTAAATCTTTGATTATCTGGAAGTTTTTCTAGTTTTGTAGACATCTGCACAGTCCCTCATGCTTACAGTACCTTTTGAAATGTACAAGGAAGAAATCTGAAGAGATACAGGCTTTATATTCTCTTATATTTGACAATATTTTAGCAAAACTTAGCAGATGCATAGACTTCTTCCAGCTCAAAGAAATATCATCTGTAGAGGGCTATGTGTCCCTTGGAAGAACATATGATGACTAGATGGTACTGGACAGTTCCTTTTGTGTGAAAACTTCTACTGCCAGAGAACATCTCTTCACACTTAGTTCATGGTTTAGCATGAGTAACACAGAGTGAGGATCTGAAAATATTTTTAATTTTGAATAATCAACTGTTTCAAAAGAAGTTGTTTGACTGTGAAGAGGAAAGGCATCTGGTGTTGAAAGGTGAAAGGATGTTGGTTGATGCTCGGCTGAACATGAGCTGACAGTGTGCCCAGGTGGCCAAGAGGGCCAACGGCATCCTGGCCTGCATTAGAAATAGTGTGGCCAGCAGGAGCTGGGAGGTAGTCATCCCCCTGTATGCATCACTGGTGAGGCCACACCTCGAATACAGTGTTCAGTTTTGGGCCCCTCACAAGAAAGACACTGAGGCCCTGGAGTGTGTCCAGAGAAGGGCAGTGAAACTGATGAGGGGTCTGGAGCACAAGTCTTATAAGGAGCAGCTGAGGGAGCTGGGATTGTTTAGTGTGGAGAAGAGGAGGCTCAGGGGAGACCTTATTGCATTCTACAACTGCCTGAAAGGAGGTTGTGATGAGGAGGGGTTTGGCCTCTTCTCCCGGGCAACAAACAGGACCCGAGGAAATGGCCACAAGTTGTACTAGAGGAGGTTTAGAATAGACATAAGGAAGAACTTTTTCTCTCAGAGAGTGGTCAGACACTGGAATGGCCTGCCAGGGAGGTGGTGTAGTTGCTGTCCCATGCAATGTTCAAGAGGCATCTGGAAAGGAGCTACAAGATCTGGTTTAGTAGCTTGTGGTAGCAATGGTAATGGGAGGACAGTTGGACTAGATGATCTTGTAGGTCCTTTCCAACCTTGTGATTCTGTGATTCTCTGATTCTAAGTAGCTTCTCATTCCAAACGACTTAATATTTTATACAGAACTCAAAGGGAAGAACATTTCTGACGCTCCTCTTCATAAAATGCAGTTTCTGAAAGAGCATTTTCTTGGAAATGTAAGAGTATTTTAAAAGAAATTGGTCTGGCCTCTATGTTCCCACCAAGCATTGTTCTTTATAACTTTTAAAAGGGACATACCATAGACTTCTCCTTCAGTAAAAGACTACTTTAAAAATATTTGTTCTCACATTACAAGAAAGAAAACTTATAGAATAAATGAAACAGAAATAGAAATGAATTGAAATGAGAGGGGAGGTTTTAAGGGAGATTCAGTCTGGATATTAGGAAAAGCTTCTCTGAAAAAATGGTCAGGCATTGAAACAGGCTGACCAGGGACGTGGTGGAGTCGCCATCCTGGATGTGTCCAAGGAACGTGCAGATGTTCTTAGGGATGTGGTTTAGTGTGCAATATTGGTGTTAAGTGGACAATTGGATTAGATGATCTTAGAGGTCTTTTCCAATCCTAATGAGTCTATGATTCTGTGAAAGCCTATTTTCTGACCAGGTCTGGTTTAAAACAAACAGCAAAATAAATATGTAATAATAAACCTGCAAAAAACATTCTTTGGAAAATTTCAGGTCAAAATTACCTGGAAAACAATGTACAAACTGAACCAAGGAGACGTGCTGCAACAGTTTCTCATGGACACAGATCAGCCAACAGTACAGTACACGCTCAGCAATTTGTTTTTCTGACTTACTAAGTGCAGGTTGAAAGCCTACAGTTCTACAAGTGCATTTTCAAAATGAGTGAGAGTGCAAAGAGCCTGGGAAGAAATCAACAATGGAGATGACAATGAAGCATGTCATTAGTAAATTGTAGGATTTGCTGTGCTAAGGACTGGGGATGAAGATATGTTAGATAAAAAAAAAAAAAGAAAGTAAGAGGTAATAAAAGAGCAAGGCTAAGGCTTTGACAAGTAAAAGAAGTTGAGATAGATGAATCCTACTGGGAACTGATAAGCAGTAGAAACTGTAATAATTTCCTGTGAACACTGCAGTAAAAAACAGTATTACGTTGCTAACAGCAAAGGCCTTTGAAAGTCTCTGACAGAATGTCCTGTACTAGGAGGGACTCACAAGGCACCCCTGCTGCTCCAGAAGCTGGCATGGGGGTACCTGTAGAAATAAAACCTTTATGGGAGTTTTTATAAAGTGCAGAAGAGGAAGAATCTTCATGCACAGGGAAGCTTTAAAGGGAAAAATAAATCTGTGAACTGCTATGCTGTTCATCAAATGTCTGGCATTATAGTTCCTCATATTCTGGCCAGGACTCTACATGATTTCTTATAAAGTCTGTTGAAATGCCATAAGGAGGTTATAGCAGAATAGTCTGCTCATGTCTGATTTATTTTCAATTTAAATTAAGTCAGTTTGCTGGCCTAATCTCTCATCACTTACACAGGAATCCCTGAAGATCAGTAGTATGTCACTTTCAGGCTTTTATATTAGCTAATGCTACAGCTGACATTTCCCAAGTTCATAAAGATGCCACTCTTTTTATCTGATACCACAGATGATAGCTTGCCCAGAGCATCCCATCACACTTGCACACTGTGTAAAGGTCCTGCTTTCATCTCAGATCTTTCCTTTTCTCTGTAGTCCCTTATTTATGTCTTCAAAAAAGTCCATTGTGTGAACAAGTACCACAGCCTCTCTTTTTCCACATACTACTCCTTTACTACTCAACCAACAGAAAATTCTGTCATGCTCATCACCATGTTAGAGCCACCTCATCCTCTCAAATCAAGCTCTAGAAAGATTGGCCAGAAGGCCTCTGAGCAGCTTGTATGCTCAGCAAGCCTAGCTTTTATATTTTACTGTCCCATGTTATAAATTCAGCTCTTCACTATTTTGTTTCCTTCCCAGCCTTGAACTGAAACATCAGTGCAGACAATGGATTTCCTTTCATTTCCACTGCATTGATGAGGAATGCTCTGATTATCTAAAAATGTACTATCCACTGATTCTTTTGTTTTCCAATATCATCTTCCCTGAAAGAAAGGGGTGCACATTTTTAAACTGATTTCTTTAAGGTGTTGTTGACAAATTGGTTTAAAAGTGAGCAGCCTGTAGTTCCTGGTTCAGTTTCATAACTCTGTATTTAGTATCTCCTACTCATAAACTCTCCTAGTCTCTTCAAAAATGACTTGGAATTTCTCTGAAAATGACTGTCATTCTTTCTTAGTTAAGTTCTTTTTCTGTTTTCTTGAGGACTACATTCTGCATTCTACACATCCCACCAAGTAACCCCCAGCCAGCAGAGAGTCCCATGGCAGTGGTGGCACCAGGTTCTTCCAAAGGTGAGGACAAGTGGAGCTGCCCAGAGCCTACCACACACTATCCAGGAACCCCTATCAGGATGCAGCACACATCGCCTTGGAGCCTTGGACTTCAAGCTGAAAAGATATTTAATATAGACAAGATAAAATCTCTGTAGTTAGGCATACTCATTTTTTATTGGGTGGCTGGTATCCACATCCACTACCCACAGAGGTATCAGTATGACAGCAGAGACTGGTTGAATTTGTATTATTCACGGTTATGCTACTTTCTGTATATCTAGCACATCAGAGGTACAAAACTGATTTGTTTACATTGTCATTTTAAACCATCACTAAATTGATTTATGTTCTGCTTTCTTCTTTAATAAGTTTTCTTCCAGAGCTTTCTTCTGATATTTCTTCCCAAGCATGAAGAAAGGAAGGTGTTTCAGATACGTCTTCTCTGATCTGTGACTGTCACCTCCAGATGTTATCTAATACAACTGTCTAATTTCAAGCATTAAAGTACTTCATTTTTCTATATTTATATTTTATTATCAGGAATGGTATTAACATTTGACTGCAAATTCCTTTTTCTGTACTAACTGTGCTACTTCTCTTTATTATTTATCAATCTTATTTATTCTTCTTTCTTAGGTACTCTGATGACAAAATTGTTTTAGCAAAGAAGGGTTTCATCTAGTAGGGGAAAAAGTAATCCATACTTACAGCTTGTGCTGTTTCCTTTTGAAAATCAATGCCAATATCCATGAACTTCACAAACATATATATGTGTCTACAATAAAGATTTTCTTTACCTATTTCAATAAGGCATCTACATGTTCTTCATTATGTGTGGGATTGGGATACAGACAGACACCCTGAAAATCAAACCTTTTTTCCCTTTTCTCAAGCTGAAAGTACCTACGTGATAAGACTGTTGCTTCCCCTGTCCCCCAGACCCTCACCTCCCTCACCACTCTTCCTATTGGAAACAGTGGCTGGCAAAGACTGACCCAAGGAGCCATTGGAGCATCTTGGGCCAAAACTGTCCCAGGGAACATGCCTGTTTAGGCAAAAGCGATGACTGAGTGCACATACCTGGTTCTTCTCCGTCCTGTTTGCTTTCCCTGTGCCTAAGGCTGTCAGTAAAGATGTCAGTGATGATGTGGATATTTTGTTGTGTCATGGCTAGCCAAGCTAATCCCAAACTTATTGCACATCAAGCAAACAGCTTATATGAGGGTGGCAATAGCTTTCTAATGTTAGTCAAGGATCAAGTGGAATATGATGTTACATACTCTGTCATCAGTTTATTAATGCTCTTAATGACGCTGGCTCTCTTCTAATCACCTGCAATCATATCTTAGCTACTGTTTTTCAGTTCGTCCTTGTGAAATTGCTGCAAAATTACATCCCTTTCACAAGTCCACATTCAGTGATCCAATGCTTATATAAGAACCACAAAGCATCCTTGTGAAGCATTGCTTATGTTCCTCTGTCTCAAACTGTTCATATAATCATAGTTAAGGTTGGAAAAGACCACCAAGATCATCCTGTCCAACTGCCAACTCATTCCTGTCATGTCCACTATCCTATATCCCTCAGTGCCACATTCACACAATTCCTGAATACCACCAGGATGGTGACTCCATCACCTCCCTGGGCAGCCTGTTCCAGTGCCTCACCACTCTTTCTGAGAAGAAAATTTTCCTAATATCCAACCTGAATATTTCCTGGTGCAACATTAGGCCATTACTTCTCGTCCTATTGCTATTAAGAGGGAGGAGAGGCCAATTGCCAACTTACTACAGCCTTCTTTCAAGGAGTTGTAGAGGGCGATAATGTCTTCCCTGAGCCTCCTCTTCTCCAAACTGAACAATCTCAGCTCCCTCAGTTATTCCCCACAAGACTTGTGTTCCACACCCCATACAGATTCACTGCACTTCTCTAGACACTCTCCAGGGCCTCGATGTCTTGTAGTGAGGTGCTGAAAACTGAAGTCAGGAGGAAAATACTTAATTTTGCTGATCCCCATGTAGTAGCTACTTAAAGAGTAATTTCTCTCAATGTAACTTTATTGTATAAATGACTTTTCATAAAAGCACTGCTAAAAACAAGCACATTATAAAATATAAATGCATATGAAGGTTAAAATGCTGTCAACAAAACCAAAAATGTTGTAATAACAGACATTAAAATACACTAATTGGAAAATATGGGGATGAGAGTAATAGCTCTTCCAAATGCTGCTACACACTCTTTCTAAACCTATTTTTTTTTCCTGAAATAGACAGTAAACACAGCTCAGTGATAAACACCTTTGTGATTCAGATTATCTCTTTCTCATATCACTTGTTTGGAAAAGAGAGGGAATGTCTTTTGATACTTAGCTAAAATAGACAGGAACTGCATCAAAAGCATCAAGCCCATGTAACGTTAAATGAAAAAACAGTTCAACAAAAGCTACATTCACAAGCCCATGGAAAGGTCATCTCATCCCTTGGTCTATCTAGAAGCATCCTAAGACAGAGGTCAAGGAAAAAAAAAAGAGAGTGACAAATATAATTTCTTAAGACCTAGGCCAAATGTTTGCACCTGCTATTTAATGCTTGTGATAATCAGAGGTCAAGGAAGGCATGAGCTTATCTAGAATAGATAACTATCCTACAGAAAGAACAAAATCAATTATGGGTATAGTTACTTTTCCTTTAAAAGACTTAAATATAAAATATTAAAATATCCTTATAATAAAATTAAAATATCCTTAAATAAATCCATTAAAGAATTAAAACTTCTCACTTAGACTATTATAATTCATTAAGTTCTGAAGACTTCTTAGCATAGAATATTTTGGTATATTACAACATATTAATCAACGTTCTGATGTTCAAGAACTCATTCTAATAAAGATTACAGCATGTTTCCTAGTAATTTTTGGTGTCTGTCTCTGGTAGTCTGGACAGTAATTTTTGATGGCTAAAAAATTTAAAAAGGAAAAACAACACATCTGGTAGTTCAGGAAGTTCACTCTTTCTATTCGTGGCATACACTGGGAAAATACATCACCCAAAAGATTCCAGGGTGTTTTTTTTTTAATTCATGGAAATGCACTTATATTGGTAAAGGTTCTAGGAAGGAACCCTGCACCAAGGTCTCAGAAAACTCAGTAGAAGAATTTCACTTCTAGCTAATGATACGTTTCCTTATGTTTGACAACAGCTGAATTCCTCCCACACAGTGCCCAAGTAGAATGGGTGCTTGAACTTAGTTCATTCTCAGTGATAGTTACGTAGGAGAACAGTTCCCTGTATGTAAAAGCAGCAAGAAATAACAAATAAAGAATTAGGAGGCACTGTAAATGCAGAGAACATGAAATACTATGAGGCAGTTTGGAGAAAGAAAGAAAACCTAAAGAGGGAGGCACACATCCCTGAAGCGTTGTCACCCCCTTCCTGCAAAAGAGGGATGCTTATATGTGAATGGGCACATAGGGAACTGGAAATTTGGGGCTGGCTATAGAAAGGTTTTTAGGAAGCTGTAGGTGCTTGTCAGCATTCTGCAAGTGTCTTGTGGTCTCATTTGTCTGTTCGACTGCTGATATCAATCCACTGTGTGAAGTTCACCGATTGCCAGATAACTTATCATTGATAAATCAATAAACCACTTTGATACTGATTTGAGTCAAAGTGTGAGTGCTGAGCAAGTCTTTCCTGAACTTGCCGTAGAGAAATTTCATCTTTGTAAACAGCATTTCGACATGCAGACTCTTCTCAAATATTTCAGTGCTATTTGAAACCAAACTGTTGAATTTTGGGAGCTGTTTCCCAAATGATTAAATCTTCTACAGTCAAAACACAAGACTATGAGCAACTAAGGAAATTAAAAGTACTTGATAGGCTATGAGAGTGCAGAAGGAGAGAATGAAACAAAAGTGCCTCACTTGGGTGTAAAAAGAAAAACACAGCTAAAGCTTTTGGGCCCTCAAACATGCACTGACAGGAAAGATGGTTCAGTCACTCTTTCCAGAGAATGTATCCCCAAAACCTTACTGAAAATACTAATAGTTAAACAAAGCAGTTTAAATTAATATAATACAAACATAGCGTGATAGAAATGCAGATATACAGAAATAAAATATTAAAATTCCTGGTCATTCAGCTTTCTAATACAAGAAGAAGCTGTAGCAAGTGGCCAGCCCATTACAGCTAAATCTTGCCAGGCTTCAGGCATTACACTGTGCGTAAGGGCATCCTTGCATCTTCAAGTCAGGATCTCAGCAGGAACAAGTGTGGTGACCACATGAAATATCTCCTTTTTATTACTGAATCTCTAACATTAAGTTGCTTAACTGCATATAGGCTAGGGCATGTCCTTAATCTGCCACCTGGTTTCTTGGGAGACTGGATCCACTAGATTCATTTTGTTCCCCTGCAGTGATTACAACCAGTATCATCTTGTTTTGTGGTCGGTGGTAGTTCTTGAGGTGAAAAATTAATTGTTTCTGTAGTTCCTTGCCTACAGCCACATCCTTTGATTTGTCTCTAACATCCAATTTTTTGTCTGTTTTACAGCTTAATAAATCTCCGCAAAAATCATGCATTGTTTTTATACAAAGTTGCTCTTTGTTTTTTTAGGTTAGAAGCAGTCAGTATTTAGCATACTGGTCTCTGACTGGGGCTCACATACAATGCCAGAAAGTGCCTGAACTTGCAAGAAAATAATAATAAGGAACAGAGAAAAATAAAACTATTCTTTTCTGAGCTACCCTGGAGAACAGAACCATAACAAAACTTCTGTATAGGCACAATCACAGAAGGATATGAGAACCATCCAAATTCAATGAAAAGCATACATTTTACAGGAAAGAATTAAAACTACACGCCTTTAATTTTTTTAGGTGTCCCCAGAGCGTTCACAGACTCAGCATGTGGTCTCCCCTGGCTTCAACTACATCAGCAGTACTTTCAAAAGTGCAAATGAGCAGTGGCCACTTGTTAAATAAATGGTCTGGTCCATTATTTGGGACTATGGGACTGAATGTGATTTAACTGCATTAAACCAGAGACTAAAATTGGTAACAGAAATATAAGGCTAACAGAATCTGGCAGTTCACAAGACCAAGCAGGTACTGCTCTAATTAATTAACGTCCAGCCAGGATTCAGAGTTGCTTTGAAGACAGCAGGCACTGACATTATTCGTTTTGGCACTGTGAAGACATATGGAATGATGGAACAATCACAACCGTGATTCAGGCATTACCAAAGTTATCTGTTATCTCTCTAGTCCTTCAGCTTTTGTCTCCCAGCAGGAGATAAAGGATTCTTTATGTAGGAATTAAAGCTGCTACCAATAACTGATGGGACTCCCTGGTGCTGCAACAAACCAGTTATCTATTCTCTGGAAATTTCTCCTCTCTGGTGAATGTTACACAAGGTTATTTGGCACAGTTTATTCAAGGGAAAAAAAAAAAAGAAAAAAAAAGAAAAAAGGAACAGAAGAGACATTCCTTGCAATTTAAAAAAAAACAAATCAACCACCACCCACCCACCCAAACCTACACCAACACAATCATTGACTATATGAGCTATTAAGTTTCACATTTTGACCTAAAATCAAAGGACATGGGGCTGTAACTTAAGCACCCTTTTATTTCTTGTTGTTGGTCTTTGTTTTTCAATAGGATTCCTCTTAAACACTTTTGCTTTCCTTCTGTGAAAGCTAAGCAATTACAGCTTAGCAGCATTACTGTTTCACTGCAATTGCAAATACCAAGCCAACCACAATAGATAAGACAACTGCAATGATTACAAGACTCTGCATCTTCCACAGTTTTGCCTAATGACATAATCTGAGTATGGCTACAGCAGAATTAGAGTCTACCCATCACTACAAGGGTGAAACTTAAGGTGTGTTTAGGAAGTCAAACAGGAGATCAAGAATGCATAATATAGTAATTAACAGAGCTAGGTAACATGCCTGGATATCAAACTCTGTTGATGACCTTTTAAACATTAATTTGGCTCATCAAACATTTTTTAAAAATACCAAATTTAGGTTCATGCCATAATTTTACATATACAGTCCACAGTTACATTGCTATTTGCTTTCCTCAGTCCCACAAATCACTGGAATAATTCTCCTTTAAGCCCTTCTTTTTCTTGCAGATTTGAAGAAAAAGACTGAAAACATAGAGAACATCAAGCAGAAAAACATAAGATACAAACATATAATTGGAATTTAGATCAAGCAGTAAACACAATGCAGCAAGTCTTACAGATACTTCAGCTGAATTCATTCTTCCTGTATATAAACAGAATAGATTAGTGACTTTCATGTAAAGGATTTGGGCTACATTCTCACTTCCTGCAAAGAGAGAAAACAGCACGTTGAATCAAATGCTCACAGATTTCGCTGAGCTCGTGCACTGCAGAAAGATGATAGAACAAATTTTTCTTTTGTGATTCATGACTTAGAAAATTTTGCTTTGCTTAGATCTGCTTATAAACCAAGCCTTTGATAAGTGACTTGTGGTTCGGTTATACTCTGCTATGTATATAATCTGATAACTTCCTCCATGAGAAGAGTCAAGGTTCTTTCTTTTCTATGAGTTCTTATACAACATATAATAAACTCCAGCCTGACTCAAAAATACTTGCTTTATTTCTGCAGCACTTCCCACACATGGAAAGGTACACATACCTGTAGGGGTCCAGCTCAGAATTACAGGAGCAGTTAAGAGTTACTTTGGGAACATCTTCTGTTTTACACACATTGCATGTATTTGCTTTTGTCTTGTTTTCAAAAGCTAACATCAGTGTTCTCAGCACTCCTCAGCTTATCATTAATTGGTCAGTAGCTCTCGTGGAGTCAGTCTTGATATGGGATTTCAAAAGAAGGGGGAAAAAAAATGAACAGCTTTAAAGCCAGCCAGGAGGCAAGGTCATGCTCTGAGAAGCACAGATAAAAGTGACAAAGCCAGGGTCACCAGCTTTTCACTGTCACAAGAAAATAACAACAGTAAGGTCCATGAAGGGCTTTGATGCTGAGGCCAAACATGATATGCAAGAGCAGAGAAAGGGAGCGAGAGTCAGGGAAGCAGACAAGGGAATAGTCAAGAGCGCGATGCACTACACTTAGAAGAGAGAAGGCAGGAAAAGGTGGGTCACCAAGGTCAAGCGCAAACTTAAACCAGCTTCACTACAGATACCAGTTTAAAAGCTGTATCAGCAGGGGGGATTTTTTAAGGTTGGCTTTGCACATTTTTGCAGGTTAAAGCAAAACATTCAATACCTGTCTGCTAAAAACCATACTCAGGATGCATTGCCCTGCCTGGTTCACACCTTTGTGCAGTGCTGGGCCAAAGGGAATAACTCTGCTAGGACACAGGATTTGTGCAGGACTGAGTATACAACTAGTGTTATGACTTTTGTTTGCAAGGAGATGAAATTTGTTGTTGGACGGTGGTTGTCCTAACGCCATCTGAACAGTCCTTCTGCCTCCAGATTTTCCTTTGTGTATTTCCTACCTAACACTGAGGGTATTCTGTTTTCACGAGGCCTTATAAACTTGTAGCCCAGTTCTGATGCAGAGAAACAGAAAACGGGCAGCAAAGAGCAGAGCAAGTGCTGACATAAAGCCATGCAGGGGGATTAAAACAGAGTATACACGTATGATACACTTGTTTCTAAAACTGCCAGTGTGCAATGGCTAGCACATAAAAGCACACATTTGTTATTGTCTGAGAAATCCTATCACAGTGATGGGGAGGCTTTGTAATAGCTCTCCAAGGGACTTGAATTTCATGGATTTTACAGACAAGGTTCATCCTGCAGAAAAGATGGTTGAGTGAGGCTCTCGTTAATGTTTATAAATAACCGAAGGGCAGCAGTCAAATGGGTGGGGTGGACTCTTTTGGGCGGTGAGCAACAACAGAACAAGGAGTAACGGGCAGAAACTGGAACACAGAGAGTTCCATACTACTACAAGCCCTTTACGATAGGGGTGACACAGCACTGAAACAGGCTGCCCAGGGACGTTGTGGATTCTCCTTCTCTGGAGATATTCAAAGCCTTCCTGGACGCTCCCACGCGACCTGCTGCAGGGAACCTGCTTTAGCAGGGGGTTGGACTCGATGGTCCGTTCCAACCCCTCCAGTTGTGTGATTCTGTGACAACGCCAGCTTTACAGGGGCGCAGGTACCTCTGTGCCCCGCTCCCATTATCCAAACTTTCCCCCCTTCCCAGTCCCTCCTTTGTGCCGCCTCCCGGCACTCCCAGCATTCCCGCTCGGAGACACCGCAAGCCCAGCCAGCAGCCCAAGCGCAGCCACCACAACCTCCCGCCAGGCGGGGCCAGCCCCGCTCCTGCAGCGCCTCAGCCCCGCTCCGCGCGAGGACGGCGCCGCGGGCGTAGCGGCGCCCCCGCTCGGCGGCCCGAGCCGGCCCAAACGCGGCGCGGAGCTCTGGGCGGGCCCGGAGCTGGCGGCAGTTCCGGCGGAAGGAAGGCGGCGGGGCCGTGGCGCGGCGCGGGTCGGGATGGTGCAGGATCCGCGGGGACAGCTGGTGGCAGAGCTGCTGCTGCGGGCGGGGGCGGAGGGTGGCATCGTGTGCCTCTGCTCCCGCGCCTTCGTGGAGTGAGTGGCCGGGGGCGGCGGGATGGGGGGCTGAGCGGGTTTGTAGTGCTGCCGTTCTTCGTCCGGTGACCGTCAGCATCGGCGTTTGTTTTTACAGGGATCGGAAGTTATATAAGCTGGGACTGAAAGGATTTTATATCAGAGATGACGATGAGAGTACGGGTAAGATAATGGCACGGCATGGTGATGGGGTGAGCTGCGCGTGGGGACTGCCGTGCGGCAGGACTGCATCGCTTTCACCTCTGTCTGCTTCTGACTTTCCTGTGTGGCGTTTGTCACTGTGCGCACGGCTGGCGGTGCTTAAACGATTGCGAGCTGTGCAGGCAGGGATTCCACAACTGGTGAGATGGGTGGGGAGCACCGAGTAGGGAAAGGAGGGAGCCTTGGGCTCTGCTGCTCAGCTACAGCCAAAACACAGCTGTGTTATCAGCACAGCCACCAGTCCAAACTCAGTGCTGTCCGGACTGCTGGGAAGGGAGTTAACTGGGACCTGCTCAGACCCAGTCTGATGTTTGGGCTGTTGAAGCCTTATTTTGATTTCTGCTGCTGTCTTGTGCTCTTGTTCTCCATTTGTTTTTACTCCCTCTTTTTGCTAAAGAAGTACGTGTGTAAAAAGAGCCCAAGTGCAGAGCCGTTCTGCAACTAAGGCCTGATGTGAAAATGTATCCCTGCTGCTTTTGGAGGGTGGCAAATGCAGCACGGCCCGGCCCTGAAAAAGATAAATGAATACAGCTAAAATAATGATGCAGTTGAAAAGTTTAGCATTCATGGAAGTGTTAATATTGGGTTATTTTAAAAAGTGTATACATACACTTAATGTATAAAACTTTGTATTGATGTTAATGTTGGTTCAGTGAACTAGTGCAAAGATGAGAAATACTCAATCTATTAATAGCTTTCAGGTACTTGTAATTCTTAAATGGGAAAGGAAGCTGAAGAGGTAGTGCTGGTGTTTGTTACAGGATTCGCTGATGCGTTGAGTTATAGGGGTGCTACGAGAAAGAAGGGGACAGACTCTTTATCAGGCAGTAGGACATGGGGCAATGGTTTCAAACTGAAACAGGGGAAAATTAGGTTGGCTATAAGGAAGTCTTTCACAATGGGGGTGCTGAGGCACTGGAATGGGTTGCCCAGAGATGTGATGAGTGCCCTGTACACTCAAGGTCAAGCTGGAGGGGGCTCTGAGCTACCTGATGTAGCTGTAGGTGTCCCTGTCCATTGCAGGGAAGTTGGACTAGATGACTTTTAAAGGTCTCTGATTACAGAGCCTGGAAGATTGTATTCACTCGATATCATTTGTTCACAGGAGAGGAACATGCGTCTGAGCAGGAAAAGAGTTGTCCCAGTGTGACATTGGGAGTGGATGCTGATTGTGCTCTGGACTTGGAAGAAGCTGAACTAGACTCAGAGGCCGAGCTTATGAAGAGCATGGGGTTACCTCTTCACTTTGGTGGGCACTCAGCTCACAGGGATTTTGTGGTAAAAATGACTGTGCTTTATTTTTTCTGTTTATTTCCTGTTCCAGAATGTAGGGGCATGCCTTCTCCTTAGTTGCTTTTGAGACAGCAGTTTGTGGAAATGTATCTGAGTTGCCTCACTCAGGTTTTCCAGCATTATGTGACATCGTGGTCCGTGCATTCATGTGCTTTGCTGTTGTCTGTGCTGCTCATTTTTCTGCTGATTGAAAAGTTTCCTTTTCCAGGGCTGTAAATCTGGCACTTCACCTGAGTGGAAGAGTGGGTGTTTGTTTAACAGCTTAAAAATGACTGGGACAAAAGGAAGTGGGGAACCAGAAAATTCTGTACAAAATGAGTGTATGTGAAAAGAGGAATGAGTTACTTTGGGCTTGACTGGGAAAGGCAAATGAGTGGAAAACTGAGTTGAACTGGAAAAATACAGCATCTGTGCTGTGACTGTTCTGACTGCTTGGTCCATGCAGTCTGTAAAAGTCGCTTGCTGTTTGGGCTTGGCAGGCTGTGCTTTGTGCTTCTGTGTCTGTATTGCTCCTGCTGCTAGAAGGAGCTGGTTTAAAGTAGTAATGCTCATGCTGTACTGCAGGACAACTAATATACTGCAAACTGAGCATGTATCTGCTTTAACTGCCCAGGTGTAGGGAGTAATAGAAAAAGTTAGTTCTGTGCATTCCTGTTGTAGCTGATCAGGCCAGGCTGTTCCAAAGGACAGGGCTTAAGCTTGGGTCCTCTGCTTCCTGCAGTGAGCAGCTGGGCTTTATGGATAGGCTGAAGTTGTGCATCAGTGGGGAAAAGGCTGTGAGATATTCAGGACCTGCTTCACAGAGTACAGACCTCCCTAGAGTTGAGAGTGCCTTTGTGGAGAGCACTCTGTGATTCTAGCCTGATTAATCTCTCAATAAATAGGAGGAGCTTGTAAATTGTAAATTTACATGATGACATGTAAATAGACCTTCCAGACATCAGAGTTGAAGCTCACAGTATGCGTATATGATTTGTGCGGCTATATAGTAGTAGTGGAAATAATTCAAGTGAGAAGATAATGTGTTTCTTTTAGATTACTTCTCAGTGTTGTGCTTTGCACCATATACATTAAGGTGATGTTGTGAGAAGTGTGAATGAAAGTTTAATGCCCATTTTCTTAAGCCAGCTCTTTGACAGGTTGCCTTACACATTTGTCAGTACAACAAAACCAGGGGTTGCAGCCATGTGAGTTGTATTCCCTCTCCACCACCACGCTTTTACCTGTGAAATTTGATTGGACAGTTTATTCAGAAACTTAGCAGATTTATCTTATATAACATTTTGTTGTTCGGCGTATTTTGCTTACGAGCACAGGAAAAGATTTTTGTCTTCTGTTTCATTGGACAGCTGTAGTAGTTTGAGTACATGGTAACAAATGAAATGGATTAATTGCAGAAGGAGGCACCTGTTTGTATAGGAATCTTTTTCCTGTGCTTCTCTGAACTCTCTCAGAGATCACTGTGGGATGGAAGGAATATTTCATCAGTCATCTTTAGCCAGGTATAAATTCGTTCTGTAAGCAAGATTTTCAGAACTTGCAAATAAAAACCATATTATGTGCTAACTACCCTAATAAATCACTTGAGCAGTGTTTGCTGGCCAGGCAGATGTCAGGCAAGGGTCGGCCTCTGTGACACCCCAAAGAAGTCCTTGGTGTTACTGAGTGATGCTCTTGAGCTAAACTCAGTGACTCTATGGTTCCTGACTCATTTCCCCATAGCATTTCATGGTGTTTCACACTGATGTCTTTCCTCTTAAATTACTGAACAACTATGAACAACTTCCCTTCCCAACTGGAATTCTACCTTTTCCTGGTCCTTTTTGCAGATATGCTCACAGCTGTTATTCACAGCTTTCTTAGAAATCTCTGGCAAAATGACAGGGTCCTATCAGACCTGTATAACCCTATGCTTTTTTTGTGGGGAGAAAGCTAACAGTGGGGTTGCAGAGTGAGGGAGGGTCACAGCAAGCAGAAATGTGATTACAGGGAGGGAAAGAAAGGACTGCCTGCATGTTGTGGATTTCTGAATATGTTTATCCTTTATATTTTAGGCAAAAGAAAAATATAGAAAGAGAAGTAACATGAAGTTAATGAAAAAGAAAAAGAAGAAGAGAAAAGAATTACAGCAAAAGCAGGATAAAATGGAGCAGGGCTGCCAGGATCACACTTGTGGTGATCATAAGCAGTCCATCTCAGATGAGCCAGCCTCAGCTACAGAGCAAAGTGCGAAAAACAGTGAATCTCAGATTGCAGGTGAAGGGAACTGTGGAAGTTCAGAGAATCTTGTTAATGAGGTCTTACCCGTTGAACAGAAATGGGAGAAGTACTGGAATGAGTATGGAGAGGGCCTTCTTTGGCAAAGCTGGCTGGAGAAGCATAAAGATGTCTCATCACCTGAAGCCATGACAGCATCTGAGCCTTGGAACAGCCCAGACACCAAGGAGGAGTGGGAGCAGCATTATAGTGAACTGTACTGGTATTACTGGGAACAGTTTCAGTACTGGACAAATCAGGGATGGACTACGGAGAGCTCACATGCTGACAGTGTTCAGCTGAATGGGGTTATGCAGGAGACTGATCTTTTGCAAGAGATGGACCTGGTCAGCCCAGAGGCTGAAGGCAGCAAAGTTCTGATCTTGGAGTTGTCTCCTTCCCACAGCACAAGTGAGGAAAAACTCACTCCAAGTGCTGAGCCCCATGATGAGATAATCTCTGGGATTTGTAATTTAAACCTAAATTTGGACGCATTGGAGCAGAGCAGTGCACCTCTAACAGTGACCAATGAAGTTCTGCAAGAGCACAGTTCACATAACAGTGAAAGCCAGAGTCCCTGCATTTCAAGCCAGAAGGAACCGTGTGATGGAGGAACCAGGAAAAGGAGAGCGTCTTGTGAAAATAGAAGTATTAAACAGTCAGGTAATACACAATCAACTAACATTAATTCTACTACTGTAAGTCTAAGTGGTAATGTATAAAAACCAAGACCCTATCTTTATCACGCTGTTTTTAAACGTAGACTGAGTATTTTGTGGAAAGATAGCATAATTAATTCTTTTTTCTTCCCTCTGATTCTCTGGAACATCTCTCCTCTCTAAGCTACATATTGAATGTGTTCTTCATCTGTAAGTGATTTTAACACAATATACACTTTATACATCTCTCAAATGTACCACAAAAAGTGATGAAAGAGCACAGTTGGTGCTTTACTGGTTTATTAATTAGCTTTAGTATTGCAGTTGTGTCATTCAGCCTGTGTTTCTTTTTTCACTGATAGTCTAAAATTAATGAAAACTGAGTTTGATGTTTTCATGAATCTGACAAATGTAAGGACAGGATTTTTTAGAAATATCTCCAAAAAAAGCATTTTCACAGTTTGGGTTGGTTTGTTTTTGGTGGTTCTGTTTTGTTCTTCTAATTAATAATGTAATACTTAAACTCTTGTCCTGCCTACAGTGTTATTGTGGACCAGCCAACTTCCAGAGGTCCTTTTCAGCATTACATTATCAATTAGATAGTGAGATGCAGTTATCTTTACACCCCCCAATTAGTGTATCCACATCTAGTGAAAACGCCAGTTCACAAAGGAGTATGTTGAGAGGCAGTGTTGTGCTGGAAGGATTTCTATGAGGGAGATAAAAGACTGGATGGTTGTTTGCCACCTGTTCTGTGTGTAGGGAAAGGAAGTGGCTATCCTGTTTCACTGCAGATTTTTCCTGCCAGAATTGCCAATAATTAGCAGTGTGACAGCTTTCCTGGCAGATGTATAGTTTCTCCTGCTGAAGATGAAAGATGATGTGAAATATAGGTGAAGAGTCAGCAGCTTGGGAATTCAGTTTGATGAGGAAACCTCTGAGTTCATTGCTTGTGACCTCTTAAGGAAGGAAGAAGCAGGTGTGCCTCCATCTTGATCTTACAAGTAGAGTTGAAATGAGAGAGATGAGAGGAAAATCCTTCTTGCACCAGAGACAAAGCTTAAGAAGAAAGAAGAAACTGTTTGGAATTTGTATTCCGCAAGCATTTTATTTTTCTTGGAGAGCTGAGTTATTTTGAAATTAGTCCTGCATAAAATTAACACTGTAGTTTAACTAATAGTGGAAGCTTGTGATGGCACGTTGTCCCCCAAAGACAGGTAAAGAAATGTGTGGTTTGACACCTTTGCCTTATTTGTCACATGAGGATATGTGAAACAACTGAGCTGTTGCTGCAGATGCACTTCAAGGATGGGAAGTTCTGAAATTTAACATGCAAAAAGATTTAAAATAAGTTCTGTCTTTTTAGGTTCCCAGGAGTCAGGTAACTCATGTAGCTCAAATGACAAAGAACAGTTGCTGCTTTGTGATCAAAATGAAGATGAAGGAGAAGAAGAGCCCCCTGAAAACAGGAGTGCCAAAGTCAAGAGAAGGTAAGTAGTGAAATCTTTTTCTTTTTTCCTCAAATTGTTATTTATATATATGGCCTGGATGCCAAGTTGTGCAAGGTGACAATACCTTGTGTCACTGAAGTATATGAGATTATTAAATTGGATATGATGACTCATTTATTCTGGTTTAGTTAGTGTAAAAGTTAGGAGATATTGCTTAATAACTTGTATTGCTTAGCTAATGTGTTGCTAATAAAGTGCTCAGTACTGTGACATTCACAGAATAGTTAATCTCTGCCTTGTCACAGACTTTTTTTTCCTTGTAGTAAATCTGCAACCACAGAGAGGATGGGAGGCTTTTCATTCTCTCTCTAATAAATCTAAAAACACACAGATGAAGGGATGAATGCAATTATCTGCTAATGATACTGCTTTTGCTGTAACATTTTGATATTGCTGTAGCATTAATGATGGATAACATAGATAGCATCATAGGTGATAAAGGTAATTCAGAAATAGGGTGAACGGACATCTTGTCTTCATCAGTTCTGCATGGGGCTTGGTATTAAATGCTTTGAGAAATCATTACAACTATTTGGAATATCATAGCTCCCACTAAGGGGCATACTGAGTTGGGTGAGAAGAAGTATCTGCTCATGCATATAGATAGGTTGGTGTTACCTGCTTTGTTTGATATCAGCAGTGTGTGGGGGAGTTATCGAAATACACTTTTAAATGGTTTCAGTGCAGGAGTTTTAATGGCATTTCTTTAAGAGTGGGTAGGTTTTGTGGTTGTTTGGTTTTTGTAATTTATTATTTGATTGTTCGGAGGGGAAAAAATGAAATAACCCCAACGTAACTTGTCATCTGTGTTTTCTCCTAGCCATGAACTGGATGTGGATGAGAATCCAGTGGAAGATCCTGAGGAAACCTGTTCTATTTTGGGCTTCAAGTGTGGTGCAGGACAAAAGTAATTGCTTATGAGGAACTCAGGGTTTCTTCACAGCAAGTCAGCTCTCTTGATATTATTTTAGTATGCCATTCATTTCCATTCCAATTTTGTTGAACTTTTGGAAGATAATTGGTGAAGTTAATTTTTCTGCAGTAAGCTTTAGCAGTAGAAATGCAGAGTTAGACAACAAGAAAAGTGTTTTGAAAGATAAACATAACTCATAGGGTACTTGCAGTTATATAAATGAGTAGAGAACTGAAATGCCTGGTCAGCTAGTTAAATTTGGGATGCTTATAGGCTCAAACCACTGATGGTCCTCTCAGTTTGCAGTTCTACGAGCTTAGATCGTAATTTGTAGATGTTTCATGTTGAAATGAGGTTACTTTACATTAACTATGTTAATGAAATAGTCAGGTTATTCAGGTTCAATGAAATTTCCATTTTCAGTAGCATATCCTAAAGATGTGGTTATCAGTGCCTTAGAAGCAACATCATAGAGCACAGGTGGACTGTAGCTTAGGTATAGGACTCAGTTGACACATTTAGTACATAAATAAGATTCAAAGAGGAGCGTGTCTTGTAGTTGACTCTGTCACTACTTGTATGTTAATTTTAAATCTTCAAAATTCTAAATTTCCCAACTACATTTTTTTACTTTTTTTTATTTCAGGTATGGTGGAATTCCAGATTTCACTCACCGAAGTGTTCAGTACCTGGAGAAAAAAGCAAAACTGAAGTCCAAATTTTTGGACATGCGTAAACCAAGGAAGAGCAAAAACACACACATCTTCTTTACAGAAGAGCCAGAAACATCTTGCAAAAAAAATAAAACACTAATGAAGGTGGGTATACTTGTTAGTCTTGGTGAATTGCATAGATGTCTGTGCTCCCTTAGCTGTTGTTATATTATGCAAAAGAAATTCTGTACAGACAGGTGATTTCTTCTTGATTTTCAGTCTGATGGTAATATTCTTTCTTTTTTTTTTCCCTCTTCTCCTCCTGTTAAGTGAAGAATAGTTGTTGTTAGGGTGGGTATAAAAAGGCATTGGTGGGTGCTTAGCAGTCTAGTAAAAGAAATGTGAGCTTAATGGTGGAGTTGCAAGGAACCATGTACAATATAGGTGCATCATTCCTTTAGAGATGTGCATAGATTTCTGTACTTACTAAAAGTATTTTTGATCTTAAAATGAGTATCAGTACATTTGTTAGTGCTGGAATTTCTGTGTTGAGGGGCAAAAAAAAGTGTATATAATCAACATATGCTGGGATGCTTGGCATTCCCTAATACTTCACTGTAAAACACTGTTTTCTGGTGTCTTCTGACAATGAAGAATGTCTTTTTGAACTCCCATCCCATTGCTGTAATTTGGGATCACAGACTTGGCCATTGCTTCCTTGTACATGAAGCCAGTGAGGAGAGCTGTGATTATGTGAAGGAGAAAAGAAGTTACACATTTCCTCAGTCTTTCTGGCAAGCAGCTGTGCTAGGCCTAGTGCCACCCAGAGTAACTGTAATGTTAAAACTGGGCATCTGCATATACCTTTGAAGAGAGAAACTGACACCTGTCCATTGGTTGGGATGCAGTGTGGAGTTACCTACTGTGCATCAGATTTGATGCATGTACCGTTTGGTACATCCTGGAGGTGAGGCAACTCAATCTCTCCTTTGCACCTAGGTGGTATCTGGTTCCCAAGACATCTTGTTTCAAAAAAATGTGCAAAGGGAGCAGAGCTAAGGACTCCTATATTATAACTGGGTGTTTTTTTTGTGCTTGCTTGTGGATATTTTTCTTTTTTTCAAAGTACACGTGGTGGAGAATGTATCCATGGCAGGTGCTTTTGAACTGCAATGCTTTTAAACTGTCCTATTTGCACCTGGTTAGCAATTCATCTAACAGTCTGTGATATATTTCCATCCAGGTGGAAGCGTTCCTGAAGCAGGTTAATGAACCTGTGGAGGAAACTGTGTACCAGAAGGCCTCTCCTCTGGGTAAAGTTGAGGAGTCATCAACAAGCAGTGACTCGGAGGATCAGGAAAGTGTTGCCAGTGCACGGAGTGTGAGATTCAGTATGGAAACCCGGGAGCTGCTGCCTTCCAGTGTGGTTGGTGGTGAACCTGGGACGAGTAAGCTGGAAGAGGCAATGGATGCAACAGCAAACAGTGCTGGATGCCAGGGAAGGAGAAAGCCCGAGTGTGGCTCTGGAAGGGTGCTGATCCCTCTGGATATACCAGATTATCTCCAGGCAGAAATGGAGGACATGAGCCCAGGTACTTCTGTTTCCTACAAACTGGATGTGACTTGGTAGTGAACCTGCTGCTCCTCTCCCAAATTATGGTGTTGTGTGGCGTTTATCTATGGTTTACCACTTGGACCAAGAAGGTCTCTTTGAATAATTTATAGCTGTACTAGTGAAAGTAGTTTGTTCCTGGAGCACCAAAATCCCAGGCCTTGTTTTTGCTTTAGACAGTATTTCTGTATAGATGAACAGTAACTGTTGATCTAATGAGTGACCTAGTAGGTCATGTCTCTGGTTCACACCTCTTTTTCCCCAGTGAGAGCTATTAATGTCAGGTAGAGGCAAGGAATGTCCACTTTTGGATTCACATATGTACATAGATTTAGGAAATGTATGTTGTTTAAAAAAAACAATTTCTAGGGGAAAAAAAGACAGTTATGATGTGAACTTGCCTATTTAACCCTTTGAAAAACAGAAAATAAGATTATTCAGCTTTCTGCATAGTTTAATCCTTCCCACAGTAACCCAGTTGTGTTATAATTATGTAAAATTCTCATCTAGATTGATCCTTATTCCTATTAACTTAAACTACTGATCTTCATAATCTGGCAGACAGTACTAAAGGTCATTTAGCAATGTTGCTTAACTCGAGCATTTTATATCTTGACTCTTATCTACCTGCCAGTTATACTCATAGCCCATGAAGACAGTTAACTTTTGCAGTGTCTTCCAGTTGTAGATGAAAAGAATACTGCAAAGAAGAAGGAGAGAAAAAGGAGGAGAAAGCATAAGCTTGCACTGGGACAGATACCTCCTGAGATTGCTGCGGATCCTGAGCTGATCAAGTACTGGGCTCAACGCTACAGGCTGTTCTCTCGCTTTGATGAGGGGATTAAACTGGATAGAGGTAAGTGTATCTAATACACAGGGTTCTGACTTTGGTGGCATAAGGGGTACCCAAGCTTGTGACTTTACTTATTACTAATTCTTTTGTTGAAAGGAGCAATACTGAGTGCATAGTCAATGTACCAACAAACAAAAAAGCTTTGGGACTTCCCCAGTTTCTAGCATGGCATGCCCCTTTTTGTGCTAGTCGTGATGCTTGCTGAAGATCATAGTGTACCCCACAGTGCTTGGTCAGGACTTCCTCAGAAACTCAGTGACTTTTTTTTCTCCATATTTTGCTTTTTACTTTTTTAATTTTGAAGTGCAATAATGAATGTAATTTTGTTCTCTTAATATATGCAGTCTTTCAGCAGTCATTTTCAAGGTTACATTTTTCCATGTTATGTGGAAACCACTTCCAGATCATCAGTTCATAGGTAAATAAGGAGTTAGTATTACCACCCTTTTTGGTAAGATTTTTGTAAGGCTTTCATTTCTAACACTTTCCCAAATATAAACACATAGATTGTTTGGCAGGCCAAGCATGGCTGTAAGGAAAATAACATGTAGGATGTGAGAGGATATATTTCTGTTTTTATTTGTGGCAGAGCATAGTTACGACATGTATAAGGTTTTTTCAGCTGTATTTTTGTACTTGTCCTTGATAAGCACCAAGTTCAACAAAGCCTTCACTGAGAATGAGGCATATCTATTCACATCAGTGAGACTTTGTTTGCTTAGCAAATCACTGGACTCACCAGAGTTTATAATCTTGAAAGCCTGCATTTCCTGGTCAAATGTGTTAAGCCAGAATTGCTGGGATTAATGCTAAACCTTCAGTTGTTTGTTTTTAATTTAGATGAAATAAGTGGCAAAAATACTTTTCTCTCTTCCTTTTGCAGAGGGCTGGTTTTCTGTTACGCCTGAGAAGATAGCAGAGCATATTGCAGTCCGTGTGGCTCAGTCATTCAGCTGTGATACAATAGTGGATGCCTTCTGTGGGGTTGGAGGAAATGCTATTCAGTTTGCTTTGACCTCAAAAAGGGGTAAGTGGGCATTGTATGCAGCACATTGTTTCATTTCTTCAACCTTTTTCCCTAATATTAGGGAAGGAAGTTAGGAGGAAGTTTTTTAGGAGGAAGATTTTCACTCAGAGAGTGGTGACGCAGTGGAACAGTTTGCCCAAAGATGTTGTGGATGCCCCATCCCTGGAGGCATTCGAGGCCAGGCTGGATGTGGCTCTGGGCAGCCTGGAATGGTGGTTGGTGACCCTGCAGATAGCAGGGGGGTTGAAACTGGATGATCACTGTGGTCCTTTTCAACCCAGGCCATTCTATGATTCTATGAAAATTGGAGAAAAAGTGCTTTCCAATTTAAAGTCAAAGTTGGATTTATGTTGTACATAATCAGTGTTAGTTTTACTTGGCATAGTAGCTAGTCCATAGGATGCTCTGAAGATTGCTGTTAAAAGGTTAAAGTCTGTTTGTCGTGCCAACCTGCAGTGACACCAGAAAGATGCTGCTTTCCTCAATAGTATGTTAAGGCTAAGTACTCAAAAGCATGTTTCATGTGAACTGTACTTAAAACACTGGAATAGGATCACCTGTGGGTGCAGCAGAACCTAATACAGAAAAGCAGTGATAACTTGATATTAGTGTAAGTTCTTGTTTCCAGGTAATGAAATTGCAGTGAATCATGAGAGTGCTTTCTGTAAAAACATTGACTACTTAATCCTCCTCTAGTCATGAAACACTCAGGTAAAATAGCAGCTCATCGAACAGTTCCAAGTAATTTCCGAGCAAGAAAAATGGTAGTTTGTGATGCATTGAATTTGGTAGGCTACGATGCATTCTATAAATATTTCCTAAATTTCACATAGTTTATATGATTATATACTGCCATTGTATCATAATTCTTGTACTACGCTGGGTGTTTTTCCAATTCAATTTTCAGTATAATGTGATCAGCCACAAGGTAAACATTAATCTTTGACAAAGGAGAAGAATGGGTTTCCAGTTTGCCTCTGTGTAAGCTGTTAGGCTCCTGCCAGGAGAGAAGATAGGAAGACTTCCTTCCTTAGGCAGACAACCTTGCCTGTACTATGCTTGAGCTGAGGAGTGTTGTAGTAGATGTGTGATTCCCAAAACTTTTTAACAGCATCCTGAGGCTTCCCACAGACTTGGCTATGGTGTTGCTGTCATTTTGGTGTGAATGCATGGAGCTTCTGCTGTAAAGTATAGGACCTTTCTTTTCCCTCTGAGGAGCTGGAGCTTCATGTCTTCTGCTACCTGGAAAATGAAGTCATTGCTTAGCACTTAAAATGAAATTATGGATGTGATATGTATCTGGTTGCTACAAGAGAGCATTGTGAAACTTCTTTTTGGTAACTGGGTGGTATCCATGTGGTAGCCAGATGCTTTGTGCACTTTGCAGCCCACATTACCTGTGCATTTTCTCCCTCATTCCCTTGCAGTGATTGCTGTTGATATAGATCCCGAGAAACTCAGCCTCGCACGCAGCAATGCTGAGGTGTACGGCGTGGCCAACCAGATCGAATTTGTGTGTGGAGACTTCATGGTGCTGGCTGCTGACCTGAAAGCAGATGTTGTGTTCCTCAGCCCTCCTTGGGGCGGGCCTGACTATGCCACTGCTGAAATCTTCGACATCCAGACTATGATTTGCCCAGATGGATATCCTTTCAAAGTTGTGTGTCATCATGGGTGTGATTTTTCAGTCTTTTATGTTTTTTTCTTCCCTGCTTCTCTTGAGGTGGGCTTTGGCATGTCCAGCTGGCTGACTGAAAGTGATGGCGTTTGGATGAGGTGCTACAAGATATGGTTTAGTACGTCAGTGGTAGTAATGGTGACAGGAGAACAGCTGGACTGGATGATCTTGTATGTCCTTTCCAACCTTGTGATTCTATGACGTGAACTTCAGCTGAAGTCACACTTGTCTCACACTCTTTTTAATCTTCTCCCCAACCTCAGCTTACAACTGACAACTTAAAATTTCACAGATTTTTTTTTCTTTTTTCACAGAATGACCAGGGTTGGGAGGGACCTCAACGATCATGAATCTCCAACCCCCGCCACATGCAGGGCCACCAACCTCCCCATTTAATACTAGACGAGGCTGCCCAGGGCCCCATCCAGTCTGGCCTTGAACACCTCCAGGGACGGGGCATCCACAACCTCTCTGGGCAGCCTGTGCCAGCACCTCACCACTCTGTAAAGAATTTCCCCCTGACATCCAACCTAAATCTTCCCTCTCAACCTAAATCTTCCCTCAAATTAAATGCTTCTATTATTTTTTATTTAAAGGAATAGTTGTAATAAAGTTATTCTTGAAGAAGAAACTTCATAAAATGTTCAGATCTTCTAATTTAAAGTATTCGTTCATTATTTTTGTTATATGATTTTATTTAAAGAAACAACCCTGAAGTAATCAAATACACAAGTGGCGTATGCATAGGCGATCATTAGTTATGTGAGCTATAAATCTGTTTTTTTTAATGAGAGCTAGAGCTAGCCTTGCTTAAAATATTTACATCATTATTTTAACACCTGCTCATGACATGGGAAAACAGAAGAATACAAACAAAATTTTAACTCATTTAATGTATAAAATTTAATGTTAATTTATTTACATGGGTAGTGAGCAGCCATTCATTTAGGAAGGCATGAGCACAACAGTCTCATCAACTACAAAACTGTGGGGGTTTTTTGTCAAATCATCTTTTTTTATTCCTTTTTAGCTAACTTGTAGCTATACTTGTAAGGGTAAAGAAATCTATGTCTATGTGAGAGGCAGTATTATGCAAAATGATTTAGAAAACAGGTATCAAACCAGTGTACTGACTATAAACTGCATTTCAGCTTTTCAAATTCTTTTTTTGCAATTCAGTTAAATTTTCTAGGTAAATGAATGAGTTTGTTGGCATTCTTTTAGGTTGTGTTCGTTTTTAGAAAAAGGACAATAATGGTGAAATAATGTTTCTGCATTTAGTACTAATTTCTGCATTTCAGAACAATATCTAATTACACAGCCATTACATTATTGCATAATAAGCTTTCAAAATGAATAAATATATAATAGTTTCTTCCTCTCTGTACTTTTTTTTTTCCTTTACTGGCTTCTACATTTGAAATTTTCAGGCTCTCCAAGAAGATCACAAACAACATTGTGTATTTTCTACCTCGGAACGCTGACGTTAACCAGGTAAGTTACTGGAAAATGGCTTGGTAACTACAAAAACCTCAACTTGCTTAAAAAGTCGATAGTATAAGCACAGAGTTAAGGTTTTTAAGTCTGTTCAGATGAACGTGTTTGTTTTGTTTAAAATTTAAACCTGACGTTAAGTGTTTTCTGTGTTTCTGGCACTTCTGGCATACTTAGAAATGGCAGTAGTAGGTGATTTTCATTATTTTTCCTTCATGGAGCAGCAGAGTGGAGATACTTACAGACAATCCAAATATAATATATTTGCGTGCCAGACAGATACATTCATATAAAAGGAAGAAGGCATTTTAACCATCTCATACCATCTCATAAATTCTGGGTCCTAAACCTTTCTGGTTTTCCATGCATGAAGGAGCTGCAGGAGATCACTATACAGCCTGGTAACATTAATGCCATTGCTGTCGTTCTCATTGGCATGTTAGTACAGTCTCAAGCAAGAGACATCTGTCATGCTGCCCTTACAGGTGTGTAGTTACCTAGGGGCTGCTTGCACAGCATTGTTTGGATTACTTAGATGTAGCACTGACTTGTTAAATGCACAGTTTATTTTACCAGTTCAGGGTTGGTTTTTGTTGTTGTTTTGGTGCTAAAAATGTTCTTTGGAAAAGTACTGTACCTGTTTGGTTGTTGAAATTGTTGACATGGAATGTCAAATACAGTTTCTTCTTTGGTGTTTGAAATTGTCAGTCAAGTACATTTTTTATTTTGGAAGTAATTAGATGACTGTAGCACTTCCCCTGGGTGTCTGGTTTAGTTTCCTCTGTATATTTTCTATGCTAATTATGTCTTGTAGATTTTAAGCTAAGACAGAGCAGTGAGATGTTCTCCTCATCTGCCTTATGCCACAAAACTTCACAGGTTTATTTCCAGCTTTTCCAAAAGCTTTGTCTAGCATAGAGCAGATGAGGTCTCCAGCCAGTGCCTGCAGACATGGTTTATGGCGAATGGACAGTATGAGAAATGGGCTGAAATACTCATGGCCTAGCTGTTAGCATGCCGTCTACCTGTGTTGCACATGTATGTGGTTGCATTAGATGTTTTGCTGCCCCTACCTCCTGGTCCAGTTCATTTTGAGTGTTGCTGGCATGCTCTGAATGTTCCATGGTGTACAGGAATCCACAGGTTCTCCTTTCTACAAATTGCTGTAGAGTAAAAGCTGTCTCACAGAATTGTGGCTATGTGGTCACAGCATAGTAGTAAAAGGAGATGCTTGGATTCAGCTCAGTTGTCCCATCTATAGGCATGGAAAGAAAGCAACTCCTTATGCTTTCTCTAGATACTGTGCCAGTATACAGAAGAAAGATCTAAAGATTGATTATCTGACAGTGTGGAGAGAGAATGTGAATCTAGCTTAGAGTTGAGGGAAATTTAGTGCTAGTACTTGCTTGGACAGTGGTGGGTTGTACTTGACCCTTCTAACTATGATCGTAAATTTCAGAACTGTGAATCTCTAGCGGAAAAGAAGATATATCTTCAAAGTTCCTTAATGGTAGGCATGAGCAGTTTTTCTTCTTAGTTTCTATATGGTTTTGCCCAAAGTTCTGATCCATTTTATTTATCTGATGGATCAAATAGAGTAGCTCCTGTCCTGACAACCTTGGCAAGTGTGCAGAACACCGCTGCTAGTGTACTGTGGTATAGCTGTGCTTATAAATGTAATCCGTAAGCACCAGGGGCTAGAGAGGTTTAATGAAGAAAATATTTAACATTTTTTGCAGGAGATTAAAACCTGAAATCTGAATAACTTCGATAAGGCAGTATTTGCTGAGAGATTACCTGATGCCTTAGATTTGAAACTTGCAAGGTTCTTAAGTTTCTTTTATGATAGCATTGCACAGGCTTATCAGATTTGCCTCTTCAGTGTCCTTAAAAGTTCTCTTTTTGTATACATGCAAATACTTTAGGCTTTCATGTATCCCTGAGCTCCTAGAAGAGGCAGTCTGGCATGTTTAGCATGGAAGGTGGCAGTTGTTAAATCTTCAGTACTCTGCCTCTTGTTTTTTACTGACTGGCCTGAATCTACAACCAGAGTGTGCTTTGCCAGTTAAAATTAATTTGGAAGCTGATTTAATTTCTGTTGCAAAACTCCATGCAGATGTTTATACTGACTGTAAGCCAATGTAGCAGTGCAAGTTGGCTTGTCTGACAGTAGATCTCAGGTTTGTAGAAATAGATGCCCAGCAATTGGAATCAACCTTAGAGCTAAAGTCCTGCTTATCCTTTAATTAGAAAGGTGCAAATTTACTGGAAAACATATGCTATTTTTTTTTCTTGCTTTTTTTTTTTTTTTAATAACATTAGGTATGTTGGATGGTGTGACTTCTTGTTGTGAAAGCAGGTGGTTGTTGACCTCAACTGCACTGTTTCTGAGGGCGCTGCATTCATTGTCTTCTTGGTAGATCAGACCTGCAACCTTGTTCTGTATGGCTTTATTCCAAAAGTGATGTGTACCATGCCTGCATAGTACTACAACTTTTCTGAGTCAACTGCAGAGAGGAGAGAGGATTCCTTTGGCTGAATCCTCTTAGAAAATTCAGTGAATTTATGTGGAAGAGCAAACTTCTGTACTTCTGCCTGAAGAGGGAGCATCGAACCAGTGAAACACAGTTGGTGTGTTTAAAAGAAATAGGAAACATTTCTCTCGGTTGCATCCAATCTTCTGGTTTATAAGCATGTGCTTGATTCAAAATGTATAATGCATAGGTCCGTTTTTAGGTTGAATCAATCTTTCAGAAATGTTCTTTCTGATTAGAGAATATTCAGGAACCATTATATATGTGTGTGTGTGCATAAAAACATAGTTCATATTTGCAGCTCATCCTTGCTGGTACCTGTCTCTTTGCAGCATCTTTACCTCTAAGTCTTTTTTTTTTCTTTCTTTTTTAACTTTCTTTGTATCCCTTTAAAAAAAAAAAAAAGTTTTAGGGGGAATTGGGTTGAAGGGCAGAGTTGTGAGATTTATAGATATTAACAGTTGAGAATGTTTTAATACTACTGCAGTTCTGGGTGGGACTAAGATTTTGTTTGGCTGCCAGCAGTATTTTTGGAAAACAGAATAAAAAGTTTGACCAACTAAGAATTCTTTCAAGGTAGGAAAGAACTTGGGTGCACTGACTCAAATAGACATGTACATTCAAATCAAAATTATGCTGTAGCAAATGTAAGTGAAAATGTTTGGTAAACATTTGGGTAGTTGAAAGCTGTTTTTACCTTCTATGAGAAGAATTAATGATACTCATTTAAGCTGATAGTAGTTAAAAATAAGTAAATGAGGATATCTGTGCCTTGGCAAAATTCTGATGAAGGTACATTTCCTGCCCTTGCTCTGTGGTTAACACGCTCCTTGAGCAGCAGGGAACCTGAAGTCAGGGAATGTTCAACCTTTCCCAACATCCTTGTTCTCAGCTGGTTCATTTCCATCACATCAAGGGAAAGAAAGGAGATGCCTGCAGGAGATACTATGTTTAGATCTTCAAACCTCAGCTAAGCCTAATTAAGACCTGCATGAGTGATTGGAGAAGCAAGCTGGTTGAGACTGATTAAATAATGTCTACATTCAGCAAGCTGTGCTAAGCCTCATTGTGCACTTACCTCAGGGACATGAATTTATCCTAAGTATCCTGATTTGTTGCACTGCCTGTTTTCTTCCCTGCTGTATCTTAATATTTACAGCAAAGAGGGAAGAATCCGGGGTTTATTGTAGGAGCTTCTCTGTAGTGATTTCACCTCATTGGAGAAGGCATACTTTTGTTATGTAGGGTACCAAAACATATAGAATCCTCCTAGGTGTTCACACACTAATGCAGTGATGCTGCAGACTGTTCTGCATGACATGGGTGCTGTTGCTGAGGTGTTTGTCCTGCCACTGGTTGTCAGACAGGGTCAGGCTGTGTGATGCCCTCTCCTGGAAAACTGGTGCGACTTACATGCTGATGGTATGAGACATGAGCACATCAGCTTCTCTACCAGCCTAGCCAGGCACAACAGCTGGAGCAGTAGTGAACATGTGGTTTGTTGCTCACCCTGCCCATTATCAATTATTGCTCAGCTCAAGCTATCTTTTTTGGATAGACCAAAACATATTTTTCATATTGTCCCAAGTCCAGCCTGTGACATAAAAAAAGCACCATAGTTCTATAAAGAGATTTGGCAGTGTCTGAAAGCCTTTCTCTGTGGGGTAGATTGGTTGAAATGATCTCTCCAGGAGGGAAATGGTAGTGTTGGCTCTGTGCAGTGGGTTACAGCCACAGTGTTACGAAGTCATGTCACAGACCTTGCTAGCGTACTGCACAATTTTGTACTAGCAGGCTTCAGGTTGGTATGGGATGGGGTAGAAGAAAAAGTCTAATAAATTAAAAATAAAGAAAGAAAACGTCCGGAATTTTTCTAAAGTAGGCTAACTTAGAAACAAACAACAACAACAAAAAAAAAATACACCAGCCCTTCAAAATTCAAGGGTATTTCACAGTCGTGTTTGAGTATAGTTGCAGTTTCATAAACAGGAACTGTTGTATTTATTGAAAATGTATTTTCCTCTTAGAGTTGCTATTAAACTTCTGCAAAATTTCCCTATTTCAGCCAGCAATTTTTGGACGTAAAAGTAGCATGGCATAACAGAGGAAGAGGAGAAATACTGCTTTTTTGGTAATATATTTCCTTTAAAGGTCATCTGGTTCAGCTCCCCTGCATTTACCAGGGACAGCTACATCAGGTCACTCAGAATCCTCTCTGGCCTGACACTGAGCGTCTCCAGGGACAGAGGCATCTACCACATCTCTGGGCAAACCTATTCCAGTGCCTTACTACCATTACTATAAAAAGAACTTTTTCCTTTTTCCTTCTGTGCAATTTAAGTCTCTCATGTTCTAATTTGAAACCATTTCCCCTTGTCCTTTCACAACAGACCCTGATGAAGAGTTTGTCCCCTTCCTTCTTATAGCCCCCATTTAGATACTGAAAAGTCACTATCAGCACTTCCTGGAGCCTTCTCTTCGAACGGCCCCAGCTCTTTCAGCTTGTCCTCATTGGGAAGAAGCAGGAGGAGTTTTTCCCTCTCCTTAGAACTAGAGAATACCTCTGGGGTTTGAGCCTGTGCAAGATTAAAACCAGGTTTTGTCTCATAACTTTCGGTAAAGGCTGGTGTGGTTTTTTTGGTTTTGTTTTAAATGTAGTAAAGGCTGTGGTGCTTCAACCAGCATCCTTTATGGCCTCATCCATTCCTCTGGTGGATGTCTGCCTTCTTTGAATCTTGCTAGAAGGGGAGGTCATGCAGCACTGAGGAGAGAGTGGAGCATGGGACAGTGGAAATGATGTGTCTGGATGCAGTACTGGCATTTCTGGGGAGATGCACACACTGTGTGAGAGCAGCTGGGTTGGTCGTGGTGCTGTGTTTCATAGTTGAGCAGGAGAGAGACCTGGTGGGAATTAATAACCACAGTACCATAGCAAGGTGTTCATAGCTACATACTCTTCCATCTATGCTATTTATCATGTTCTTCCACATGATTACTACTAGTTAATGGGAAGTATATACGTTGGCATCGTAACACTGATCAGCAACCTCTCTTCACTTAAGCTATTAGTGAATTAATTGTTACCAGCCTGTTGTAACTTCATCAATCATGAGCTGACCTGCCAGCAGGCTGCCTGATTTTGTATTGATGTGTAACGTAGTCCCGCTAGGAAAGTCTTACAGACTGCATTTATTCACTACATACTGTGTTTTCAAAAAATAGGTGGTATTGGAGACAAGCAAAAGATTACATTTGTCATTGTTTAGAGTTGTGTTGCGTGTTTGTTTGTTTTTTAATGTGGTCACTTTTCAGACTTCTTCCTGTTTCTGTATTGGAAACTAACACCTGGGTTTGGGACTTTAGCTATACCTAATTAAATGAAATCACTTCTCGGTCGCAGGACGTTTTGGTATCCTAAGTGGTGGTTTCACCTATCTGGTTATGTTCCAGATGTTACTACTGTTTGGTCTGCGTGTAGTGTTTAGAATGATTTGCTGGTCCTAAAATCAAGCAAAATGCTCTTGACTCTGATAGTGATGAAAAGAATGCACATCGTGCAGATCCTTTTTCTTTTCTTGCCTTTGTTCCTCAATATGATTATACTCCATTTTTGGAAAATCAAGATGGAAAATGAAACTTCAATTTTTGTCTGCAAATCTTGTGCCTAGATGGTAAGATGTTTATTCACATTTTGAAAGACCACCTGGAACTCTGTAGTCTTTTTAGGGTCTTTCCAACCCGAGCCATTCGATGATTCCATAATAATACGTTTTAGAGCTTTTTGTATGGCAGTTTGTCCTTGTTAATCTGTCAGGCTTCACTGAGCCCTTCCAAGGAAAGCTTGCAGCTAGCAGCTTGCACATAATTAAATTTGCAACCTCCAGCAGTTTACAAACAAGCATGGTGATGGAGCATTTGTGTTTTCCTCCTCTGAGTGTAGGTGGTTCATTCTGAGCAGTCATTGCCTCCTCGCTGGGCTCCCTTTGCTTCCCTGCACCTCCCGTTAACATGAGAAGCTGCGATGTTGATGTGTTCTGAGGAGTGCAATCATGGGTTTCTGCGATCTGGAGATTTCTGTCCTGACTGCCTCTGTGGAATTTATGCCTATGTGCCCATTAGAGTTTTCCCACCTTTGGGTTTTCAAATATATATCTTTAGGAGTCAATTGAAATTACTCTTATTAATCCTGGATTTAATGCTTTCAAGTTGTATATATATTTATACATGTAGCATGTGGATATTGTGCTCTCAGATATCCTTCAGCAAATGCCACTTGTTAGCAGAGGGAGTGACATTTACCTACATTACCAAATAAGTATTCTATTTGGACTTCTAAGAGAAATATTTAGTAAAGACTTCAGTTTGATATGAATGAGCAAGTCATACTTATATGTGCTTAGTTATATAAAGTGTGCTACAAACTTGGGACTGGGTAATCCCAGGTAATTTCAGTGTTCATATATTAAGTTGACCAATCCAGTCAATATTTCTGAAGAATTAAGCAGCTATGGCTTCAAAAGGCATTCTCTTACATTTTTTGCAAGAGTCATTTACAATAAAATAGGACAAAATTAACATCTTCCTAGGAAAAAAAAATAAATTGGTTGCCTTGCAGTATTAACTGCTTTTAGAATTTCAAGAAGGAAAAGATAAGTCATAAAATTAACATTCTTGATCACTTGCCAGTTCAGACTCTCGTGCTATTTATAAATTGGCCTGCTTCTGCTTTTTTACTTAAGTGGCAGGTTCCTCTTTGACAAGAATGTGGAATTTTTTTTTCCTATCACCATTATACTGAAGGATGAATGCTCAGACTTTTGTTTTTATCTGCAGATAAAGAAGGAAAAAGAAAAAAAAAAGTGGGGGGAGGGGAGGAAAGGAAAGTAAATGTCTGTTTCAGATAAGTGTGATCTTTCTCGGCAAGTCAATAAAGGTTCAAGGTATAATTTAGATTAATTTGTTATTTCCTCTTGATGGTAGGCTGCTTTTTTACTTGCAGTAAAATAGAGGAAGCTCAGCATGTTTATATTTAAACCTGTGCTACAGAGTGAAGTCTCGGAGGAGTTCAGAAGTGGCACTAACGCAAGCCAAACTTCACGTTTTAGCTAGCAGTGTCACAGACATCTTGGTTTAAAGATCAGTGCAAGCCTACTGTGGGCCTGCAGACCTTTTGGTTTTTATTTTGTTGATGTGGAAAGCTTTCCAGCAGAGATGGCTTTGCAGGAGCAGGTAGGAGGAGGGCTGAGGGGAGCAGGCCTGCTCGGGAGTAGCATGGCAGCCGCCTCCTGACTGCGCGGCCTGCAGCAGGGAGCAGTCAGTCAGCTGCCATCTACCAGAGCGCTGCTGGGTGAGGTAAACGTGAGCGGAAGGGGACAGAGGGTTGTGTGCTCCGGTCCGAAAGACAAAGTCCACAACAGTGTTTCCTTTGCAGTTGTCAGTTGTAATCATTAAGCACCGAAGGTGCTCACTGGGCTCAGTCAGTAGAGCGTGAACAGTCTCACTTGGGTGGCTGCAGACAGGGCCTTGTTCAGCTGCCGACTGCTTTACCGTCAGCAGTCTGAGATTCACCTGCACGCAGCAGCAGCTTTTCTTTTGTTGTTGCATCAGGAAAAAAAAAAAAGCTAGTATTTTTGAAAGCTGTTTGGTTTGGGGGCTGCATATCTTTTTGTTGCGATGTTTTTGTTTTGGTTGGTTGCTTTATTTCCTTCCCCAGCTCTTCCTTTTGCTTCCCAGCTTCAGGATTTGTTTTTAATCTGCCCACAGAACTTTGCATTTTGACATGTACTTTTTTTTTTTTTTTTTTTTTTGGACGTTTTGACACTCGGGATTTTGGCTTGCTTTTTGCTGTCACCGTTACCAGGCAGGCATCAGGGATGCTCGCACTCCCAGTGATCTGCAAACCAGGCTGCAGTATGTCTCATCTCAGCACAGTGTGAGAAGTAGTGATTCTTATCTTTAGTTCTCCTGTTTCCTTGGCTGAGTGGATAGGGACGAATTCCAGGTCCCAAGAAAGCCACAGGCTCATTTCTGTGATAAAATAGGAAACGCACAGAGGACTGGAGGCGTTAGGCACCAGTGATATCAGAGCAAAGATGTTTTACATGACATAAACAGAAGTTTGGGGATTTTCCTCTTCACCTGCACATTGATTGACCTGCTTCTTCTTCTTTTGTTTTTCAGATTGCTTCCTTGGCAGGGCCAGGAGGGAAAGTTGAAATAGAACAAAATTTTCTCAACAACAAACTGAAGACAATAACAGCTTATTTTGGGGATCTAATAAGGCCTGACCTCTCCTGAATTTCATGTGCATTCTTCCAGATGCAACCTCCTTGACTACTTCACTGCATAAACCTTTGTACAACTGGCGTGTCCAAAATGACGTAAAGCTGTTTTCTGCTTTAATTTCTATTCTGAAAAATGTTTTGTTCATTGCTACTGTCAATAAATGTTTTTATTATAAGAATTATTATAAGAAATATAAATAAGAATTTTGGCAAATTTCTAAAACTAGAGTAACTGTGAACATAGAAGAAACTCTTTCTAACACGGTCTTGTAAGATCAGCCAGTTGAAGGGGACCTAGGGACTTCTTTGCAGCTCTGATGTGTGCTGCTGCAGCACTCACTCCATTGGGGATGTTCAGGGTATTGAATAGTTTGAAAGACACCAAGTGTCAAGAACTGCTGTCTGTGCTGACAAAACATGAGCACCTGAACATAACATGGACCTGCATGGTATGATACATGCTGCCAGATGCAGCTGTCATCTGGCTTCTCAGGCTCCCTGCTCGCCTGGAAACCTTCTCGGGTTTCTTCATGGTATGAAGGTCTACACATTTGCTTTAGTGAGTTCTGCAGCTTGCTCCAGCTTACAGAGAGAATAAGGTTTTGTGGCTGGCAGCAGGGCTGTACCCTCCTTTGCTATTTATTCTTTTTTCCGCCTCCTGCAGATACTGAGGAGAAAGCTGACTGGAGGTTAGTTGCAGTAGCTTTATTGGAAGAGTTACACACAGGTTTCATCCTCTTTTGGACACCTGCTCCTCATGCAGGCAGCATAGAGCAGCAGAGGGAGCGTTAATCCCCAGGGGGAATAATCCACTCCCAGTCTGGGTTTTGAGGGAGAACAGTTGCCTTTGGACATTTCTTTGAGCAGAAAAATACTCAGACAAGAAGAGAAGTGTCTGTAGGGCACAGACATGAAATTCTCACTGAAACACGCTTACAGAAAGTATACGAGATGTCAATAGTGCTTATGAGGTAAGAGTGTAGGAATACCATTTTGAAGATGAGAAGTGTTGATTCTCCTCTACTTGGAGTGCAGCAAATCATGATGTTGAAGGCAGCAAAGGCTGAGCACTGAACCATGGATCTGTGCTGATGAACAAAACTTTGTAGAATAACAGTGTGAAACAACCAAATGAGGGGAATTTATCTTTAAAGATAATAAAGATATATTTAAAGATTTTATCAAATCTTTAAATCAGTTAAGAGACTAGTGGGATTGTTTATGTGAGTTGTGAAAAATATATGTGCAACTTGATTCATTGCAAGCGTCAAAGTGCAGTAAAGAAGCACCTAGGAAAGAATTTTCCAAAATTTATTGTCCTTCCAGTACCAGGCAACTGCTAAAGTGTTGAATGAGCATTTCCTACCTTCCACTGAGGTGTAATCTTTTGACTGTTTAATTTGCATCCCTGCATTTTTTCCACTGTGCTGAAGAGATGAACTGCTGTGATGGTGCAGGCCCCTATGCCAGTGTTTAAAAGGAGTTGGAAAGGAGAAAAGCTACCTGCTCTGCAGTGTTTCCTAAAGAATGGTAAGGGAGATCGTGTACTGTACACCTGCCTCTTCCTCAGAAATGTGTTGGATTTGCAGACAATCCTTTTGCTGTGAGAAGGAAGAGGAGAGTGACAAGTGCTGATATTACAGGTCCAAGCCTTCTGCAGCAGTAGCATATAAATGTAGTGATGTTATTAAAATTCCACTCTGAGCTAAATTAAAAAAAAAAAAAAAAAAAAAGCCATAAAATCACAAAGCCAAATGAAAAATATACTCAGTATGTTACAGTTCTCTGTACACTGAAATTTGACTATTTTGGGCCTGCAACTACTTACAGAAAAGTTGTCATCTTATTTTTTGGTCCTTCTTCTTTCCCGTAGTTAAGAATAGCTTTAGAAGCATTTTGAGATGTCACTAACACCACTCGTTTTACCTCATTTTACCACTCATTTTATCAGAAAAGTGGTCTGATTTTGTTCAGCGTCCAGTTTTCAGGAAGTAGAAGCTGAAATATGACATACAAAGTACAACATTTACTGTTCCAATGTTTGCTTCCAATTTAGTGAACTTAGTGATAAAATTGGAAGGCTAGTTAAAGGCTTTTACTGAGCCTGGCAAGCATGTTAAGCGTCAAAAATGGAAAAATAACCTTGTTCATGCCTGTTCTTCTGTGTTAACCAAGAAGTACAATAGAGATGCGTTAGCTGATTGTTTGAATTGTTTTGCATACCACTTGAAGTCAGAATGGACTCTGCTGGGTTGGTTGTTGCCAGTTTTGTGCTCAGTGCAGTTTCCCACGGTGGAGTCACTCAGTTAAACCTAATGGACTGACCCTAATGAAACCTTAAGCCTTACGTACCTCTAAGAGCATTCACTTCATGGATGTCAGTAGTTTCAACCAACAAACTCTACATAGAGGACAGCGTCAGTCATTATATGAGTTTCTGTAAGATGTTGTTCTGCTTTGTATTTTGGAAAAAAAATGTAACGTGATGAAACAGAATTAAATTTCCAGAGTTTTTATACTGTGTTGAGTCCATTAGTATTTTACATATCACATGCAGCAAATTGGTGTTAGGCTACCAAGAAGTTACGATGCCAGTGCAAAGTAAATATTCATAGAGGTTTAGGCTTGTACTGACTTTAATCTGCCAAAGAAGCTATGAGAAAAATGAGGAGTATTTTTTGGAGGCAGACTGCTATTTGTACCAACTACCATAAAACGTGTACTCTTTCGCTTTCTGCTATGCTCCCAAAGCTCTGATTTCTCAAGTTTATCTTAATTAAATCAGGAATTAAACCAAGCCCACTGGTTCCTTTGTTTCTGCTGGCATGGAGTGACAAAAAAACACAGCTCCAGTAATCAGAGTGCAAGGTGCAGAGCAGTGGTGGATCCAATGGGATGGGAGCAGGGCACTGGGGCAGCCCAGCCCTCCTTTCATGGCAAGAAGCTCAGTGCCACTGAGGCAGCCGTGTTAGTGTTATGGCAAGAATCACTGTTCCGTGACATCTTAACGTACAGGTTTTAGAAAACCTTCCCCAAGTGTAGTTTCTGAAGTAACATCTGGCTCTGTATGCACTGCTCAGGAGTTACACAAACAAATTAGTGTTACAACGTGGTGACCTTGGTAACAATTCAGAAGAGGGAAACCCCATAAATAGCGCAAGGAAAACTTACTTGCAGTAACTCACTGAGCAAATCAGTAAAAATTGTGTCATATTCATTTGGTTGACTCTGCACCTGAATCTGCCCACCCTGAACAACAAAGAGGGCAGTCCTGACCCAGCACGTGGATTGACTGATTGGTGCTGGTTCAGCCTTTCCAGCACTGGAAACAGCATCCCTGTCCCTGGAATGTCCTGTAGGGGTTCAGAGCACTAAAAGTTGATTTTCATTGTCAAGGAAGTTACGGGTTGCTGTACGAAACTAGAACAAAGCTATTCAGGCAAGTATATTCAAGTGAGGAAAGCCTACAATACATTGGGTCTTTTTGTTCGTTCGTTTGTTTGTTTTATTTCACTGCCAAAAAGAAGGCAGGGAGGAGGAAGCAGCAGAAGAGTAAATGCTGCAAAACTGGACTTGAAACTGATGCAGAACTAACTTTCCTGTTACAGCTGCCAGAAGGGGAAGCTGCTGAGCACTCCAGCCCATTGAGTTGGCGAGGAGTGTTTCCCAGGCACGTGCCCTGTGGAGATGCTTTGCTGGTTCTGTTCATTGAAATCCCCCAAATGCCCCCAAAGTCATACCAAATAATAATAACAGCAGCAACCACTACCACAGTAATAATAATAATAAGGATGATAATACAAGGTTTGTTACTCAGGAGATTGCAGAAGGAACTGCTGGCTGGAAAGAAGCTAGAGGAATGGCCAGAACCAGATGGGTTGTTAAATGCAGTGTGCTGGAGATATGCCCAAGCAGTGAGCACACTTTACTGCAGCCACATGGGGAGCAGGCAGGAGGAAGGACCGACTCAGCAAACAGGGTTCATGCTCTGCAGGTCTGGGTTTCCATCTCCAGTCAGCACAGCCTCTGAGCATGAAATCTGTCCCTGTGGTGTCCCCTGAAGGTATGTGAGATGCCGTCACCACCTGGCTATATGAGCAGCATCTGATTACTGCACAAGGGTTTCTCTGTGTGGGGAATTCCCCATCAGAATGTGCATGAAGTTGTGCAGTGCCCTGTGCAGTGCCCTGCAGTCTACAGCATTCATCGTGTACTCAGGCTATTCCTGCCAAGCCCTGGATTTCTGCATGGGAAGAGCCAGGGGTCACCATCCCCTTAGGATATGTCTCTACAAGAGCACCTCGGGGTTTTGGGGTGTAGTATTGACACTGTCCACTCCTGTGCCCTTCCTCAAGTCTCATGCAAATAACTTATCTGAAGTCTCCCCTTGGAGTTTTGGCCCATCACTTTCCTTGTTCCAAAACCAAGGAGTCTCAGTGTATTTCTCAGTAGTGCAGGCTTCATTGAAAACCTGCTGAAATTGCTCTGGTTTTGTGGCTCCTCAGACTTAGGAGAAGTGCTGCTGAAGGCAGTCTGCCTTGATAACAGTGCACTCCTTCCTTTCTCTGTATGGCTCCAGCTATTTTCTTCCTCCTCCACAAAACTGCACTGCAACCTTCTTGTGAAACTACTGTGGTTTGATAGGGCAGTGCAATGGCTTCACCAAAGCCATTAACACCACACAGACATGAGAAAAGGCTCACCCTTTGTGTATGGGAAATAACAAAATACCTTTTCCCGGTCTTTTATCCTAAAAATGCATCTGAGAAATAACACTATCAGAGAGGATATGTCTCTGTGTGGTTATTGCAGGTTGGTGCAGCTTGAATAAATACATTTATGATATCAGGACACCTGATATCATACCTGTCTGGAGCTCAGGAGGTTCTTCACAGTGTCAAAACAAGCAATGGCAACAGTGGTGAGAGCTTTTGTGAGAGGTGGTATTGTGATCTGACAGCAGCACAGGTCCCAAGGTATTCATTAAATTGTTCCAGGCATGGGGACAGCCTATGATTATGCTGAATAGGAGCAAATTGTACACTCTGCTTGACTGGCATACAGGAGCTTAATCTGAAAGGCTGCATAGGAGGGCTGAGCATGTACAGGTACAGCCCAAGAGCACAAACAAGCTCGGCCTGGTGGCTGACTTCCTAAAGCCGCCAAGTTTCTTTGTGAGCTGGGATTTCTCCAGCTCCAGTCTTTGCTTGTATCAGAAACAGTGCAGCCAGCAGGAGCAGGAAGGTGACCGTTTCTCTGTATTCAGCACTGGTGAGGCCACATCTCGAGTACTGTGTTCAGTTTCAGTTCAGAGCCACTCACTACAGGAAAGACATTGAGGCCCTGGAATGTGTCCAGAGAGAAGATCAGCAAAGTTGTGAGGGGTCTGGAGCACAAGTCTTATGGGGACTGTGCAGTCTGGAGGAGGCTCAGGGGAGACCTTAGTGCTCTCCACAACTCCCTGAAAAGAGTTTGTGGTGAGGTGGGTGTTGGTCTCTTCTTCCGGGTAACAGCAATAGGATGAGGGAAAGGCCTTAAGTTGCACCAGGGGGAGGTTCAGGCTGGATATTAGGAAAAAATTCTTCTCAGAAGGTGGTGAAGCTTTGGAACAGGCTGCCTAGGAACACAGAGATTCACCGTCCCTGGAGGTGTTCAAGAAAAGATTTATTTCACTATTAATACGAACAATCACCTAATCCAAAATTATTGCTGTTATAAACACTCAAAGTGGAGAAATCATTTCATCTATTTGTAAATAGAAATGCAGTTCACACATGGATGCAGTGGCTGCAGAATCAAGGTCTGCCAAGAAGAAATCCTGTTTGGCAGATTTGGTAGTCCAGTTAGCTGAAAAACAAGCTGTGCTGGTACAGAAGGCTCAGAGAACTCTTAAAGATTCATAATCTCGATGGAGCCCAGAGGAGGAACCAGTGGTGAGCAGCTGTTTAACAGCCAGTAACCTAAAAAGAAATAAATCCAAGGGTTTGGGCTGCTCACAGACATGGTCAGTGGTGGGGAATTAGGGAAATTGCAAAAATGCCTTGAGAAGGAATTCCAAGGAACAACTGACAACAGCTTAACAGTGAGAAGGGACCCAGCTTTGCAGAGAAACAAAAGAAGCCAGAATTTGTAAATCACAGCTTATAGGTACCTGTTTTTCCAGATAGTCTGAAGAGGGAAGAGCGTGGTGCCCAGTCCTGTGCTGGTGTTTGGTGGTATGACTGTCATGGATCTGCTGGTGCTGAAGAAGCTGCAGCCTTGCACAGCAGGACCACAGTGAACAATGATGGAGCGGTGTCCATGGCAGCTTGTAGTGACTTATGTGGAGTATTATTAAGAAAAGATCAAATTCCTGCTGGAATCCAGGCTGTGTCAGGCAAACACTGCCTGTTTCTTTCTGCTCTTCTTCTGCAGTGTGACCTTTGCAATGCCTTTTGGTCAACACTGGGAGGTTTATTTGTCATTTTCACTGAAAGTGTGACCAGATGACCTTGATGACAGTGCCTGGTTGCGTTTTTGAGAGCACATGCTAAGTGGCTGGGCCAGGATCACCAGCAGCAGATCGTTTCCCACAGCCTATAGTGAAGGCAGTAAATACAAAAGCTGTTCTGTGCCAGCCATGGTAGGGCTCTGAAGCACAGGAGCACACCAGGAAAACTACAGTTAGAGAAAAATATCAGAGCTGATTCAGTGGGTAGGCCTAGGATCCTGTGGTGGGGGTAAGAAATAACTAATGTGTCCTGAATGGGCAGGGGGATGCCAGGAACCCTCCTCACAGTCCCTGAAATGCTTTGAGTGTTGTGACTGTCCAAGAGAGCTGTGGGAAAGAGGTAGAGCAGCAGGCAGCCAACATCCATCTATTCAGGCCACCACTGTCCTTTCCTGTTCAGTTTTTCATTAAAAACAGAACAAAAACAGAACCTCAGTGGCCAGAGGTGTGGTAACTGTTAGCTTTCTGGTCATGAGAGAAAAAAAAGAATACTGCAGTTTGCTGCTTGTACCATAAAATGCATTTGCTGAGACTATCATGGTTTAACACAAAGTACTGAAGAAGTTATATGTGTAAAATATGTGTAAAAGATAGTTTTGAAAGTTTTGAAGTTTCTGGTTATAATTCATAGCTTCTTGCTGATCCCTCTTAATTCTGGTTGAGCATTTGCTTCATGCTGTGGATGCAGTGAGCCTCAGATCTTTTCCTCTTCACCAAGGAGAGATTCCTGGTTTTCTTTCTGTCACATTGCATTCCTACCACAAGAAGCCAGATTCCAACCCTCAAATCAGTGCATGCAGGAGAGGTTGCTGCAGCTTTGTCTGGACGGACAAGCATTACAGAGCTGTAAAAAGAGTGATAGAGGAAGTCAGTGCACCTATGGAGTACGCATCACTTGGGCTTTTATGAGTGCATATCAGTGGCTGCAGAGATCCTCTTGATAAGTGTCACATGGCAGGATCCCATCTTGTACACTCCAAGCCTATGCTGCAATGTAAGGGGTGCAACCACAAAATATGTTAAAAAAAAATGTATTCTTGATCCTAATTGAACCACCGGTTTAGAGATACCCAGGGAGAATAGGGCTGCTGTGTGCAGCTTGGAGAAGCCATTGCACAACTCAGCCAAAGAAATTAATGAAGTGGTAGCAAGAAGGGCGAGATTGTTTTGAAATAGGAAGGAATTATTATTGTACATTAAGTTGATTATGCATCAGGGTTGAAATGTACAGAATGGGTGGGCTATGCTATAGCTGGGAGAAGCCAGGCACACAGCCAGAGGCACACAGGCACACAATGTGTGTGTTTGTGTAGCTGGTGGCAAGCAAATCCGTCACCCTCATTGGAGAGGACTGCAAATGGGAGTAGGACCTGCCAGATGGCAGACATCCGGAAAGACACAAGGAGAGAGCAAAGCGTAACCACATTGTGCATGGAAATGAGAGGGCTGAGCCTGGCCACAGATGGGAATCTGCAAATCACAGTCCCAGTGTGAGCTCACAGGAAAACGCTGACAAAGTCAGAACCAAGTTCCCGAGCCTCCTCTGAGTATCTGAAAGATTGGGGCGAGGGTCCAGGTGGATTTCATCCATGGTGCACAAAGCCAGAGGAAACTGCAGGTCTCAATGTGGCTGAGCTGCTGGCTGTGTAGGGCACACAAGAGGGATGAGGGTTGTCAGAACTAACTTCACACTACCCCTACTCCTCATTAGCTCTGGGGCTAACTAGGCTCTGGATCACCCTATACATTATACTGGATGGGAATTTCAATATCATGAGGAGTGCAAAGATGTTCCCAGTTCCCTTCTCCTTTGGTTCTTCCATGGCCAGCCACAAGATAAAGTGTCCTGAAGCTTCCGAATGCCGATGTGGGTTGGGGAGAGGGCATTTCTGTGTAGTTCTTTTTGTGGTTGAATTGTGCAAACAAAAATTATTCTAGGCTTGAATTCCATAAAGTGAAGACCAGAATAGCTGGAAGAAAATAAAGGCCTTTTTTTTTCCTCCAGCATCCGGGCTGCATTTGACTTTTTCTTGCTTCTTTGCAAAACTGTTTGTCTTTTTCCCTTCCAAGGCAGTCTACAACACAGCAACATGAGACTCATGCCCACATGTCCACTTCTATGTCCTCATCTGCCTTTGTTCACGACACAGGAGGGCAAGGATAAGCAAGGCAGAAGTTGCTCTTCAGTCACTTCAGGCTCAAGGATTGTGGCACACTCCTCTGTGTCGTACATAAGAACAGGATTCTCTCCTCTGGCATCTTGAAGTTTTATTGTTAACCCATACGAGCCCAAATAAGAGAGGTCTGAGGGGCCTGAATATCAGTTTTCAAGATACAGAGAATCACAGAATCATCAAAGTTGGAAAATACCTCTAAGATCTTCTAGTCCAACAGCCAACCCATCACCACCATGCCCACAAAATCATGTGCCTCAGTGCCACATCTACATATTCCTTGAGAATAACCAGAGACGGTGACTCCAGCACCTCACTGGGCAGCCTGTTCCAACACCTCAGCATTATTTCTGAGAATATTTTTTTCCTAATATCAAACTGAAATTAACATTAAATAATCCAACATTAAGCTAGGGACTGGCATCTAATTAGGGTACTGCCACAGGACAGTGGGAGCACTCCTCGAAGTTAGGCAGATAAAAGCCTCTTCCTCTTACCTGATGAAGTCTTCCTCAGCTTTTTGCAAATCCAAGTGAAAGCAGGTAGCTCAGAACAGCTGACTGGATTTACACTGAAGGACACACCTGTTTGGACAAACCAGTGTTTCTGAAGCCAACTACTGGTATGGGCTTTGAGTTCTACCCTATTCCGAAAATAAGACCTAGGAGAAGCACTATGATTTGGGTTCCATGTCTGTGGTATATCTCCTGTGCAGTAGCTCTTCAGACCTCCTTTGGATGTGTGTATTTGCTGGGGGTCTGGGTTGATAGAAGGATGCTTTGTAAAGGTATGAGCTCTTCCACTCTGCGGCAGTATAATGAGCTGCAAATGACTTGTCAGTTCACGCTTCCAATTACTGTTATTACTATTATTTAAAAAATGTGGGTGTTTCTGAAATTGCTTTATATCAGATGATAAGTATACTCATTTTTTAGTTACAGTAATTAACATTCTGAGCTCGATTCTGCCACCTCAATTGCTTCAAGAGCTGGGGCTGGTTACCACTTTCTATAAGTAGATTACAATCTCCTCATTTTAACTCCTGGTGTCCCAGAGATCCCCTCTTCCTACCTCCATGTTTTCTGTTCCTCATTCCTGTCATTTCTTCAGTTTCTCTCCCACCAAATTATAAGTCTTATATATGTCTTATTATAAGTCTTGAAAATGAATGCTCCAGGTTTTCTTGATTTTTTTCTTCTTTTTTTAATAACTGAAATAAAAATGCCATTCCTAAGCAATTACATCTCTTGGCACGTTGTTCTGGAGCACATTGTTGTGGAGCACATTTGCTCTCATCAGTTCTAATGAACAGTTTCTGTGTTAGCTTCTTGTGGGCCACTCTTGAGTTTCCTACGACGGTGCACACATCCCACTGCCCTGGGAGGGGACACTGTAGACAAGTGCCCTTTGGAGCAGCCTGAATCATAAAATCATAGAACATCCTGAACTGGAAGGATGCGTAAGGATCATTCAGTTCAACTCCTATCTCCTGCATGGGCAGGGCCACTCAAAAAACAAAGCCTATGTCTGAGAGCAGTATTTGCTTGCTCTTTATGTGCTAGGGATGCCTGTTTTAGGGTGCCAGAGGTTCCACAGATGCCATTTCCATCTTCCAATGAAGGCTTTATCCCAGACCAAAACCCAGCATTCAGCAGAACTGTACCAGTCCCTTGTACACCACTGTTAAGAGAAATTGCACCTCATTAAGATGCGATGAGTAACATGTTTGAAAATGAAATTAAAATGTTTTTCAGTCATTCATGAACCCTTTTTTAATACAGTATGAATCTTGATAATATCAGTGGTTGTACTTTGATTTGATGAAATCTCTGAATGGAGCACGTATAATAGGTAGTATTTATTCTGGCAGTGAACCAGTAGGTTCTCCTGCTTTCCTTGCTCTGTGGAATAAAAGTTTTGAATTTTGCACTGTACTAAACTGTTTACTGTCTTGAAATAAGCAGCAGTAACACCCAACTGGACGCCTGTACGTATCGTGCTTGTGAATGGATCTGGGCTTTGTGTGTCTTACATATGCTATTCTCACACAGCCGTGTGTTATGCCTTGCTCTGCAGAACCCAGCAGTCTTCTGTGCAAATGCTGTTGAGACTTAAAGCTCCAACTGAAAGACAAAACAGAGCTGGGTGTCTGGCCAAGCCACTGTGCTGCTTAAATAGTTCCTCTGCCTCCCACCTTCTTTCAGCCTTGCCCTTGGGACAGGAACTACCATTTCCGATCTGTTTCCCTATTGCACAACACAAAAAAACTTCTTATAACCAAAAGAGAGAGGGAGAAAGTTTACCCAGAAACAGCTGACCACTCTCTGCCAAAAATAAGAATTCGCATATCAAGATAATTATGTGTGCTTTGAGTCAGCCCTATCAAAACTCACAATCTCATGAATGTCATGGGATTCAATTTTTTCTTCATTCTTCAGCCGATAACAATCGAGGAACCACATGAAAATCTTGATTTCTTTAGCAAACTTAAAAAATCACACGTGAATTTCTTGATCTGTGGTTACTGAGAAAACATGATGCAAGAAATCTTAAGTCCTGAAGGTTAATAAAATCATCTTGCCATCATTTTGACCCTTTGTTCACTCCTCCTGGGTTAAAATGTCTAACATTTTTTTTTTTTTCTTTTCTGTTTCTTATACATGACCACACAAAACATGGTTTGTAGTGAAACATCTTGTAACAGTCTCTGCTCTTTTGGATAGAGATTGTTTCTCAGCACAGTACATGCAAGGCCACAACACAACCACAGGCTTTATAGCTGATCTCTATTCATTGCATATGGCTCTGAGAGCAGGGAATGGGGCTCAGGCTCCCCCCTCTCCCATTCAGGTTAGGAAGAAATGTAGCAAAGGAGGAAGCAGGCAGCAGGCATCGCTACACCCATGTGCTGGACATGTGCTGGCTGCCCACAGCCCACAGCCTGGCTGCTGCGAGATGGGAGCCTTGCATGGCTTCCGCACAGCGCTGGCTGGGGTACAGCCCACAGCTGTTAATGCTGTGGTGATAGGGATGGTGTGAACTGTGGTTGGCATGAGTAGCCACTGATGGACAGCTCTTTATTTAAGAAAAAAAAAAAAAAAAAGAAAAGTATCAGGACAATAAATGCAGCATATAATCCACATCAAAGAATATGGTTTAGGCAGGATTTTTTCCCAGCGACCTGGATGATGCTGTTTGCTGCTGTGTCGCATTGCTTTCAAATGTGAGTAGATGTATTTTTGTCACATGATATTTTTTTCTGGCCTCCGATAAGCTTTCAGAGACAGACTTAGTTTCCTTAGTCTTTCTTTGTACTCACACAGCTTTAAAACATCTACCATCAAGCATGTTGCAGGGTTGAAATGCTTGCCTCAGGAAGAAATGTGAAAAAGAAAGAAAAACATAATAGTTTCCGATCATCAAATATTCTGAGTGAGTCATTTGCCTGCATAGCTAGATAAATGCAACAGGACATCCTGTAGCCGTTGTGCAGTTACTTTAACTTCTATTTTTTTCCCTATGACATAAACTGTGAAGTAAGGAAGAAAGTGCAGTGAAGTCCTGTCCAAGAAGCTGTACTCTCCACTACGTTTGGATTCTCTCCCATGACATGAAGAGGAATTTCTGGGGCAATTACCCACCTGGGTGTGAAAATACAGAGATGGGCCATGGTCTCTTGAGGGACAAGCAGCAGGGAATTCAAGGGTAAAGCTTCCCGAGGAAGGTTAGAGGAGCTGATGTTATTTTTCTGAGGGTTTTTTCTCCTGAAAATGTTTCAGGTATTACTAGCATCAGAGGGAGAGAATAGCACTGAGCCTTCACCAGAGCTTTCCTGTAAAAGAGCTGAAGCGTTTGTGCCAGAGGTCTTTTCTGTCACCTCTCCCCAGACATTCGTTTAGTTCTTGCATGGCATTAGAAGAATTTCTGGGATATTTCTATTCTTTTTTTCGGATGCTGATAAACGGACACAGCAGATCAGAATACCAGTAAGAATGCCATGACTGAAGTCAAATTCTTCTCCCAGCAAAACAAAACATAATTCTGGTCATAGACTTGATTTATTTAAAATCAACAGAGAGAGAAGGAAAACACTGGTAGAAATGAAAATAAATAAGATGTTTTCCTCATTCCATTCCATTTGCAAGTACAAACAGAGCTTTGAACTTCAGATCCACCAAATGTCATTCTGTTCTTACCCATAGGCCTTGGAAAAAGATATCTTCTGTCAGGTAGATAAACATGTAGTCAGTAATCTTGGAGTGAGTGGTTTATGTGTACATGTTTGTATATACATATATAATCACCAAAAATTAACAGCTTTGAACTACAGGTTAAGTGAAAGGGAATTAGTGAGAAGATCACAAATGAATAAAGCCTAACATTCTGCCATATTTCTGGTAGAATTTTGGAAGCATGACTCCACACCTAAAATAACTGGAATCTCTTGACATTCATCTTTCTTCTTGAAATCCCTTTCCAGGATTTATCTCTGCTATAACATTTCAAAGTAGCTAGCTGATGATGGAATGGTGATGTGTCACCGAGACATAGAGGATTTTATTCCACTCATTATATGATCTCTTTACTTAGTATCAGGAAATGCCATTGTTCACACAGTACATAGCACCGTGGTATCCAGTTGTAATCATAATAAACCCCATTAATAATGACCTCGAATCAAATCTGTCAAGAAATATGTCTCACAACTTTATGAACTGATGGTGAGATGAGGGCAAGCCAGAGTCTCACTACTATTATTATATACATTTGATTCTGGCAGTTATTTCTCTTCCATATGTACCCAAACTCAGTAGGCAGAACAAAATGATGTGGCTCTTTCTTTGCTTTTATTTGCTATTCACATCAACAGAAGCTCTCTATAGCTCTCTTATACACATCTGATGTGCACTTCTTCCACTCCCTTAATCTTTTTACTCGGTTCCTGATCTGGTCACAGGTACATGGGCAGCAAACATTTTGTTCTTTACATTGGCAAACTTTTTTTTTCCACTTTTCAATCACCAGTTCTCCTATCACGGTGCTATCTATTTCACAACTTATTTTGTCAATAAAATTTCTGCCACTCACTGTCTGCATTCCACCTCTGGATTCTTGCCCTGAGTGTAGACCAGGAAGTCTCTGGGGCAGACACTGGCTCTGGATCTATGTGTGAATGTTTACTTATCCTCAAAAAGCCCCAGCTCTAAACCTCAGAGCCCTTTTACAGTAATGCTGATGTAGGTGATAAAACTTTAACCTTTTAATTCCAGTAACTGCTAAAAGCACTATTTTCTAGCCTTGCCCAAAAGGTAAAGGAGCCCATGAATTCATGGCTCTTCATCAGCCCCTAGGCGCTTTTTAATCCAGCTTTGGGCACTGCAGCCTCTGTTGTTCTACCACTATTAGAGCAAAGCCTTTTCTTTCCCTCCTTTTTATTTGAAACAGCCTTCCTGAACAATTTGTTTTTCCCTGCTTCTCTTCAAACATTACCTGAAACTTACCTTCCTCTCCTGATTGTTCTCACACAATTGTTCTCTAAACCTTTTGATATAGTTGGCTTACTAAAGTACGCTATGAAAAAATGTCACAGGAAAGAAAGCGTTGCTTTGTTCCTGATGATATTTTTATTTGTGTGATGGCTGGGAACTCTCATTACTTACTAAGCTGCTTTCAGCATTTGCTGTTGATGACAGTGATATTCTTCTGTCATGTTCTCATCAACATGTTCTCAGACAACAAGACTGGTGTAATGTCTTTGGACCTCAGAGCATACCTAATAAACTAGCTTAGGGTTGTACTTGCTTTTATCTTTGATGACTGACACAGCTGAGACAGTTCATAAAATAGGTGCTTTCTCCAAGTAAACCTCCAAAAAAAACCTCCAAAGGTTTTTTGAATTGATACAAAAAAAAAAAAAAACAAATAGAAGCTGGGAGGGAAAAGAGTTTGTTGTGCTGCTGTACTCACAAAGTGAGTTATGCGCAATGCTCACAAAGCACATGCAGAATCAGAAATGCATTCAGAAGCTGCATGTTGGTTTTGCACAAAAGTGTGTAATTCTGAACGAGTTGACCATGGCTAGCCTATATCAGTCTAGCTGAAAAGCATCACTGTCAGAGAACTGGTATAGATGGCATCACTGTTCCCTTCTTGAAGTACAGCATATCCTCACAGTTTGCACTTCTCTTCACAGGCTACGCTGAGGAAACTGGCTCTTCATGAGTAGGCTTCCTTCCTGCATCCTGGGGCTGGGCAGCGTCAGTGGGACAGCCTGGAGCTGCAGTGCCCAAGAGGAGACATGGAGACACTTCCCAAAAGACGTGCCGTGCCTGCCCCAGGTTTTGGTTGCACAAAGCTCTGGCAGATCCACATGGCTCATTGCAAAGCAGTTTGATCTGAGCCAATGCTTTCAGCCTCGGAAATCTCTAGATAGCTGCTGACAGGAGTAGGCGCGCACTTTGGCTGTCTTGTGCAGGTGTTTCCTGGTGGCCTTGGAGCTGAAGCAAGGCGTAACAGTCTTGTACAAACAGCCTCCTCTGTGCAGCCTCCCATTCACAGCACAGCCAAATGAATAGTAATCAGCAGCCTGTCCTGTAGACAGACCTTCTTGTGCCTCAAGAACACAAAGCCTGTGCCTTTCTTTGCCTTTGTGTCCTGCCACAGTACACTATAGTAGACACATTCCCTCCTGAGTGTAAGATCCAGGCCTGGGATGCTGACCAAAGCCATCTGCAGCAGAAGATGCTCTCCAAGCAGGACTGTTATTTTGCCCTCAGATCTCATCCACACACTCCCCTTCTGAAGGTCCTCGAAGTCTCAGGAGCATCCTGAAAGCAATATTCTGGCACACACCAGCAAGGTGTGCTTGCTAAGGAGCCTGGAAAGGGTCACTAAGCGAAATCCTCCAAGCCCCTCTTTCCTCTGGATGTCTCATTCAACATGATGGTTTCTTTGAGCAGTGGGAATCCCGTGGGACTACTTCTGATTGATTTTTGGTATTTATTTTCCTAAAAAAATAGCCCTCACTGTTTTCTGCTCATCTTCATTCATATCCTCCACTGTGTAGATGAGGGGAAAGTCAAGAAAATTAAATGGGGTACTTTTGAAGATTTGAAGTCATTGAATAACATTTTACCTGACATGCCTGAGGCTTCTGCTTGGCCAACATTGTTTCTAAGTGCAATAATTTACTACTTTCATAATTCTAAGTACTTCTTTTTCAGAGCTAACACTATAAGGAAGGATCAGATTATTAGATTTCACAGGTTGTTTACAGTTAGCAAATAGCCTTAGCACTGCCATGTGTTGTAACAGCAAGTTAATATCATTGTTGTCAGACCAAACCAGACTCTTGCCAAAGATATTTGTAACTTGCTTTTCAAGAGCCAGTGTAATACAGAGTATAGCTACCATGTAGTTCTCAAATATTTGTTACTTTGAGTGTTAAATGCCATTCAGCTTTTAAATGGAGCACAGAAATTTAGCTGTAGCAGGCAAGGTTCAATCTGTGCCATTAATGGAAACCTTGTTTTTCTCATCCACTTTACCCCAGTGGCAAACCTATATGAATCACAGAACCACAAAACCACAGATTGGCTTGAGTTGGAAGAGACCTCAAAGATCATCGAAGGATCATCGAGATACATTTTCAAGTAGTTGAAAAATATAATTAGACCTCTACCAAGCCAACTCTTCTCCATTATGAATATGGGTCTCGGCTACACCTCAAACGTCATGCAGTCCTGTTTCTTAATCATCTTCATAGCGCTCTGCTGTGCCTTCTCCAATTTGCAACTCAATCCTTGGTGAGGAAGAGGTGAAAAATAATAGAAGAAAACGTATGGGCAAAAGAAAATGTGGAATAAAACCTGTGAAAAGTAAAGCCATGAGCAACTAGAACAGTGTATGCAAAAGAAAGCAAAAGATGGGAAGGTGAAAAAACAACATGAGGAAACAGGCCACATAATTCCAACTGTGACCTGTAGTAGCTGTGTTACTAGCGCACATCAAGAATCTGGCTCAAAATGTTTTTATCTGAGACATCTGTTGTTCCACTGCTTCACTTTAAAGATGAGTGTCAAGATGCATTTATTTCAAACCTGGCTTTCTACAAATCTAATTAATTTTGCGGTAATGTGCATAAGTTAAGGAGGGTATTAAAAGGGAGGTTAAACACATAAGATAATTTCCAAAAAAGCCAGTGATACTGTTGTGTTTTTTTTGTTGTTGTTGTTTGGGTTTTTTTTGCATTCAACTTGATCTTTTACAAACACAGATATCTATGACAAATCTGAGGCACAAATGTGGGGGTGGCAGCTACTGATATCTTTGCTCTGATTCCTTGATTTCCTTCTCCGTGGCAGGCATGGCCATGATCTTGCTATGTTCCACATCCCCACTTGTTCTGAAGCATTCTGGCCTTCTGGAAAGTGCTCTCCAGCTTAGCAGAATAGGTGTCATGTGGCAGTTTTTGCTTGAAGTGTTTGTCAGGGCTGTAGCTGTCACTAGCAGGAAGAGAATTCTTCTACCGTGCTGGGACTTCTGTGAATAGTCCTTCTGATTGTGAGCTTGACTGATCAACTGGCTGTTACTCAATGACCCCATCACCATGCTTGGCAGACATCGACTTGACACACCAGGGCATGAAGCCACTTTGGAGGCCTGGTAACGTCAGTTCTTGACAAGGCGCTACACGCGTGCAAAGGTGATAGCAAAGCAGAGTGACATTTTGAGTAATGTCACTGAGCCATGGGACAACAGCTACCACCTTGAGTAGTACTCATCCTAGAAAAGACACATTTGCCTTTCTAGGGAAAACACTTGTGTATTTATCTATAAATCTAATCCACTTTATGGTCTTAAGAATTGTCTTACAGTTCTTCTCTCATTCAGGATATTGCTCAGTCAAGTAGATTTATTGCATTTTGATCTGCATCTGCAGATTATGAAGCACATACCTCTCTCTGCCATGGGTAGGCTTTTTTCACTTTTGTTGTCTTTTTTACAACTAATCAGCCTGCTTAATCATACGAAAAAACAATGCTGACTGTTAACAAAAACCTGAGATTTGTACTGAAAGAATGGAGTTAATAATAGGAAGCATAACGTTTACAGAAAGAGGTAAAAACTTCACTGCACTGTACACTCCTAAGTCTAAATCCCAAACAAAAGAGAAAATCAGAAGTCAAAAGAGAAGATAGGGAACACACAGAGTTACTTTATCTGGTTAGGTGTATCTCATCTAAGACTGTTTAAAAGCCTGAAAGAAATGGAGTAACTTCAGTGAGGATATCCTAGGTATGGATACTTCCTCACCAGGTACAGGATGGTTCTGATACCCTCATAATCCTTGTATCTCTCCATTTAGTGGCATTCCTTGTAAGAGATAAAAGACTTGGAAAAGACGTACTACCTTTTCAATTGCTCAGCATTCAACAAATTTTCAGGCACAAAATAATATCATTTTTCCCTATCTATCTGCTTTCACCAGAATTATTCAATACAAACTGCAAGGAAAGAAAATCCATCTGTCCAGTTGTTTAGGTAGCAGACTAGAATTAGAATAGAATAGGATGTGTTTTACATATTTTGGTTAAAAATGTTAAAGATGGGTTTTATCTATTTTATGGGTTTGGGGTTTTATTTATTTTATCTCCGAGATTGCACATTTCACAAGCTTAAGAAATGCTGATGCGAACAACAAATTAGCCACACTTACCATTATGCAATTTGCATACCGAATGCAATGTATGCATTTGTGTCTGCTGGAGCTCTACATAGTGCATGTCTGTTTATTTTTGGAAACAAACTTGTCTTACCTATGTGTACAAGCTGACAAATTTAACCCTTTGTGAGCAAGAGGGCTGGAAGAGGGCTTGCTTGGTGAAAGCAGAGTGTATACAGGTATGGAACTGAGTTGTAGATGTGGCTTCTAGAACTATTAGTTGTAAAGTTCAACACAAAGGAAATCTCATTTCAAATAGTACTGGCCCCATAATACACCGTGCTGACCTGAACACATGCAGTAGAAAGTTTTTGTGGATTAACTTTGTATCAATAGATATCAAGCAGGCTTTCCTCTAGCAGAAATTCAGTGTCTCTCCCACGGTCAGACCCATCCCAAGAGTCTGCCCCATTGCCCTCTTGCCTCCACTCTGCTCATCCTATTCAAAGACAAAGACCCTTAGATGTCATCCGAAAGCCTACAGTCCTACATGCATTGGCCATCTCCAATGTGTGCGGCCACTCACCACAGCCAGGCTGCTTTGATCTCAGCCTATATTCCTGCCTTGCAACAGATACCTTGCCTTTGCCTTGGCATTTATACATGTGCCAGTACAGCACTGTCACTGACAAAAGTCAAGCTCTAAAACTATGCAAGCCATAAAAATAGGTGTTGTTCCTCAGAAACAGTCCATCCCAACCCCACTCCTTACAAACTGCTGCCAAACATTTGTGGGCAATACACATCAAGATACAGTTCACCATTTCCCACGGATGCTTTAGTGGGGCCATCAAAGGGACCTGGGAAAATTAAGAGCAAAAGACAAATCTCAAATGTTCTGGCAGCTGATCCTGGACAAGAACTTGGGAACTGCCCATCTTCCACATCTACAATTCAAGTATGTCTGGAAATAGCTGCCATGTCCTCTTTTGTTCAAGATTTGGTTTTATTTTTGTATTTGTTTTTCATTAACTTCCTGTACTCTTGCTTCCAGCTGAGAGCTTTATCTGGGGGCTTTTGCAGCACGGATGGATAGAATCAGAGTTATTGACATCTCAAGCATTTGAAACCCTGTGGCAAAGAGCTGCAGTGGATTGGACAGTACGGCTGGGAATTCAGAGACAGCAGAGCCTGGTTCCAAGAATGGGATTCAAAGGGCTTCAGGGGGAAACAGCAACTGGGAACAGGAAAATCAGAGAAAAGATGATTTACAGCTCATGTCCAACATATGCATGATTTCAAGTTACAGCAAACAGCTGTCAAGCACTCAGCAGAAACCAATTAGTCAAGTTGTCCCTGACAACACGACCCTCCCAGTTTTCACAGGACAGGACAGGAACAAGCTGCAGCTGGTGGGGGGACTGGCTGTAATTTCACTTGTTGCACTCTTTCCCTGTCACCATCTGCTCTTTTGACTCTCTTCTGTGAAGGAAGTAGTGTGAAAAGTGGAGCCTGCTTTGGAAGGGCAGCTTAGCAACCCTCCAGCTTCCTCTTAATCACATTGCACAGCCTTGCTGAAGCCTTGTCCTGAAGTGGCAGTGTAACAGCTGGGTTGCTGCTAAATGCAAGAAGTGGACTCATACCATATTAGGGAGATTGAGCAACTCCATTGCTCTAAACGGGCCCAGCAGCAGGTTTGTACTCTTCATGGCTACACACCATCAGATGAGCAGGAGATATGGAAGATGTGAGTGCCATATTCTTTGACAAATCAGCCAGCTCAAATGGACAGCAGTAAAGTCATCATGACTCATTTCATCCGTCCTCCTGATGAAAGATTTGCCAGGTCAGGAGACAAGGAATAAAGAAATTACCTCACACTGTGTTGCCACAGCAGGCTGAACAGCTTTCCCCCGTGTCTTCTTTGGCTGCAGAATGTGCAGGCTGAGACCTTCATGGGTGACACTTCCCAGCTCACACAGGAAGCCGTCACCTTCCCAAGCCCAAGGCTGGATGGCAATGCACAAGCAAAAATTTGTGTTTTTAGGTTTCAAATAACAAAGATAATCTTCCTGATGCTCAGTGGCACTCTGTCTTCTGTCCCAGACAAGAGCTGCTCTCACAAACCCTGGGGAACAAGGGGACAGGGATGATAATTTTGATCACTACCAAATGTTTTCAGCAGTGCTACCAAGTGACTTCATTAATTCCATGTCCACATATGTTGCTTGATGCTCTCTGCTACTCCAGAGGAAAACAAAAGCTGCACTGTGAAGGGATGCTTCATATCACTGCATGGCTGCGGCCAGGAAAAAAGACTGCTTTCCTACTACTACTGCAGCTGTTCAGAAGTGGCTTAAACACTGTGTTGTTGCACAGCAGAAATGCCAATGGTGGCCCGATGCACTCTGGTGAGAAAATTTTCCATGAAAACTGGCTGATCTTGGAAAGATATACTTCTGCAGCAGGTCGCTCTGGAAGCCACCTCCAGAAGCACCACATTGCCTCTGTACTAACATTGCACGTGACAGAGGGCAAGGAAGATGCAGTCTGGATACCCGATCAGGCTGCTGAGATCAGGCATAAGGCCCACTGCTCAAGGTTACAAAAAAAAATCCATTCTAACAAAAATGTCTCTACTGTGTAATCTTTCTAATTTGAAATGACCACACACCTGCTCTTAGCTGGTCCTTAGCTCAAAGCTGTTTTTTCAGGTAATTTAATATTAGTGACACTGAACTGTGTGCTAAATAAAATTCATGCTTTAATAGTGTCATCAGACCAATAAAGGAATAGGCAAATCTTTGAAAGTGAAGGTCTCATGTAACCACTTATATGCCAGCTCACCCTTATTGTTGCCTAGAAGGAGCTGTGAAGTTCGGCTGCTTTTCTTGTCTTTGTGAACTAGATGATATTCATGAGAATGAAGACCTTTCACTTGATCAGTCACTTCTTGGAGGAAGGCAATCTGGACAGTGCACAGAATACACATAGGCCATTTTCGGTCTCCATCAGGATACTCTTGAGTGCCGTGCCACAAACACAACTAAGCTCATTGCAACCAGTTCTCAAACTTGCTAGTTACTGAACATGCTTTGGTTCACTAATGAGTATTTCTTTCTGCTCACAGCCATGAAACAAGTTGGGGGGGTAGGGAGGAAGGATTCCTGTGTATTTAAATAATAAAAGGGTAATGGTGGGTGAATCAAATATCTAAGATCAGCAAAGACACAGAAGAAGGTGCTTTTTCTTAACTTCAAGAATTAGAGCATCTCAAGGTAAGAACGTTTCCTATGTGCTGTATTACTATGGCTCATTCATGGGAATTTGAATAAACTAGGTGAAATAAAAAAAGGGCGCCTTTAGGATTAATGACCTGAAATTGCAGTGTAATAAAACATAGCGGGCTGCGCATTAAACACAGATTCCTCTCTTTAAATCTACCAAGTAGGTGTCATATTAGCTTGAATGACAGGTCAAATGCAGGGCAAGCCGAATAGGGATCTGCCCATTATCCTCTAAAGTGTTTTTGAATCATCCAGAAAATTCAGCATGCAAATCTGATCATAAAGTAAGACAGCTCGCATTTCAAATAATCTCAGTGGAACTGAAATTGAAACTAGGAAGTTTTTTTGTTTTCATTTTTTTTTCCACCAGGCTTCAAACTGTAAACGAGAAGAGGAACTTGTGGAATAATATCCAGAAATATGAGTGCTTTAACTTTCTTTGAAAAGTCTTCATCAAGAGAAGCCCATTTCTTCAAACAAAATTTGAAAAAACTCTTCTTGCAATGTTCAATGTATCTTTCCCTACAAACCCACGGTACAATAAGGAAGGAGGCACTGGAAAATGAATACCAAAACATATTGCTTTTATTTTCTGTTTGTTTTTTGTCCCCCAAAGTCTTGCAAAGACCCACATGAATTGGAGCTCATTTTTTTTATATAATTCACTTTTCACTGCTTCTTTAAAAATCACTACTTTGTTCAAAAGAGGGGTAACAGTTTGAGCTCTAACTATTGAATGATAATCTCTCGAGGAAGAAATAAAATACAGAAAAACAATACAAGCTGTGACCATGTAAATGCTGGAATTTCTGAAGAAAATTTATTATGTTGTCAATGAAATGAGAACAAGGCTCCAAAGCTGCCTCAGTGTACAAAGCCAGATTATTTATTGCTTTAGCTTTGCATGCATCTTTGATCTCTCTTCCCGTCATTCGACAAAGAATTTAAATCTCTGTAAACCTATTTTTGAACAAAGTGATCTTTCCCATGCTTTTTTGCATTGACTGAACCTGAGTGTATCTTCAGATCTCTCAAATGACTGCTCTGGATGCTACAATTATGGTTTCATGACTAACTAGCATTCTTCTATCACTGCTCTGCTTTCGTGTTTAAGCACAGCATAGAAAGTAATCAGAAGCTGTGGAAGCAGGGAGTACACAAAAACAGAGAGATATATATTTCTTTTGAAGCCTGCTGTTTGCATTGCCTGTGATAAAATCTAATTTACTGTCAGAGACATTGTCCCCTACATTTAGTGCTACAACGTTTTCGCAGACACAACCCAAACGATGACTGGTTCAGTAGCCACCTACATGAGTGAATAATAGGATTGTTAAAGACTTTATAGGCTTATGTATATGACAGTAATTTACAGTGCCTGAGGAAACATTGCTGGACCTTGGAGCTCCAAGAACACAGATTAGCTTGATTCCTGGCCCAGGACAATTATCACTCTCCAAAAATTTCCAGAGCTGATCTGGAAGTTAACATGGGCCAGAGACTATTCAAACAGGAGTTTGCATGTAGTCCCCTTATTTGAGATGCCAAGAGAATTTAACAGTGCGGATGCCATGGGCTGTTACAGGGCCAGCTGGCCTTGGCACAGAATTGTCTTGCAGCCATGTCTGATTCAGTAGTAGCAACATAGTCTGGGAATCAAGCCTGCCCAAAGCAGAAAATAAATTGCTAAGTATAAACTCTAGCTGGCTAACAGAACTCAAGACTTTTCTACGAAGACTTTCACTGCAGTGATAGGCTTGAAGTTTCTTTCACATTCCATTTTATGTTCCCCATACCCATCAACTTTCCCGATCTAAACACAAAGGCATTTTAAAATACATGACTAGCAGTAGATACAAACATGTAGGGAGGCTGAAGCAAGTCTTTATTTTTCCCTCTTGATGAGTATATAATTAAAGAGAGTTCCTTTCCTGCTTATGCTGTACAAGGTAGACTTGGTGCGTATCTGTCTTACCAGAGGGAATTAAGAGGCATAAAAAGGTGACTTATTTCAAATGATACCAACAACCTGTCCTTTTCTTCTTACAACGTACAATATATTTATTCTACTTCAATTCTTCTATGTATTAGCTCTTTCAGGGCAGAACGGATTAGTTTCTGCTATGCCTGCTGAATCTAATACTGGATAGCAGCCCACTGAGGACAGTTCTGAAGTTTTTTGATACTTTTAAATTATTCACACTACAGGCAAGATTGTATTTTACTAGATCTCTAGACTCTAGATTATACATTTATAAAACTCAGTTCTGTTTTATTTGCACTAATGCTTTTGCGGGAGAAAGTGAATTTTAAAGCAAGTGGAGAGAGGAAACGGGAAAGAAAAGAATGCCAGTGTGGGCTCTGTTCACCACTTCTCCTCTCCAAGATACAAGACCAAGGAACTTATCCTGTAAAGGAAAAGGGAAGCATGAGACACTAGCAATAGGACATGTGGGGCTGATTTAGAAATGAGGCAAATCACATTCTGACTGCTTCTACAAATACAGTTTTCTGTGGGATCAAGGTAGTAGTGTTCAAACCACAGCCTAGAGAAAGGCCTGCAGTGCATTCTAGTTGAGTGATTGTGTCAACTGCACATCACTGTGTGTGGCAGACCTTCAGATCAGTGCCCAAGATCTGTATGTTCCATTACCAGTTTGCTTTTCTGGGAACAATTTAAGTTCTTCTCTTAAACTCACAGGGTATGAGCTGGATTGGGATATTTTCAGTCATTGGGATGCTCTGAAGGAAGGCCTCACCAGCTCTACTCTTAGTTGGGCCTTATTGGTGGCCTTAATAAAAAGGATGCAGAGATACTTTAGTGCATCTTGTGGCTACTGCCATTTTTATTGTTCTCCAAACTTGTTCCACAGTCTTCAATGCTTTATGTGGAAAGTATAAATGCTTTTCATTTGAATTTCTGCCTTTGAAATCCCCGTGACTTGAACTTGCCCAGGTGGCTTGGCAGGACGCACATGTCCAGTTCTTGTTGTGCTGGTCAGCTGCATCCTCTAGGCAGCATGTCTACACACCCTTATTTCCTGTTTGGAGTTTTGTTGATCTATGCGATTTTATTTCACTTTTCAACAGGCTAGTAAGCCATTCTTTAAATATAAATGAAAATGACTTTATTTACTGGTTCGTTGTTTTCTTCCATGCCAGCTTTCCAGCTTTTATGGTCTTCACAGAATCGCAGAATGGCTTATGTTGGAAAGGACCTTAAAGACTATCTAGTTCCAACCTCCTTGCCATGGGCAGGGTTGCCAGTCACTAGACCAGGCTGCCCAGGGCCCCATCCAACCTAGCCTTGAACACCTCCAGGATGGAGCATCCACAGCTTCTCTGGGCAGTTTGTGCCAGGGCCTCACCACCCTCTGAGTAAAGAATTTTATTCTAACATCTAACCTAAACTTCCCCTCTTTTACTTTAAAGCCGTTTCCCCTTGTCCTAACACTATCTGCCCAAATAAAAAGTTGGTCCCCCCCCTCCTGCTAATAAGCTCCTATCAATCAAGTACTGGAAGTCTGCAATGAGGTCTCCCTGCAGCCCCCTCTTCTCCAAGCTAAACAAGCCCAACTCCCTCAACCTTTCTTCACAGGAGAGGTTCTCCAGCCTCCTGATTATCTTCTGGACCCACTCCAACAGCTCCACGTCCTTCTCGTGCTGGGGGCCCCATACCTGGACCCAATACTGCAAATGGGGCCTCTCAAGGGCAGAGCAGAGGAGGACAACACCCTCTCTCTCCTCGCTGGCCACCCCTCTTGTGATGCAGCCCAGGATACAGTTGGCCTTCCAGTCCCCATGGATCTTAGAGGCTACTGTAACCAAACTCTGGCGAAGTTGCCCATGATTTTTAAGGCTGGTGTTGGAACAATTCACCTCTTTAGTTTTACCTGTCGGGCTAGCACTGCCGCACCCCGTTATCACACATAACGAAGGCCATACAATTATCTCCCAGCCACGGCTGCCATACTCCCGTTGGTGCCAGGCAGAGGTCTCTTTCACGGCTCCTGCCACACCTCGCTCCTCTCCACACGGCACTTCGCCGCTTCTCCAGGAGCTTCCTTGCCCCGGGGCAGCTCCACTCCAACGAGGGGCTGCGCCAGCACGTCCTGTTCAGCCCAGAACAACCCCCGGCCGACCGCTCTCCGAGCCGGCGGGCGACAGCGAGCCCGCCCTCGAAGCAGCCGCGGCCCACACCTTCCTACCGAGAGCGCTTTCCCCCAACCCGTCCGCATGCAAATTGCAGCCCCGCACCAGGAAGTAGGCTGAGAGCCTCCCAGCCAACCGCCTGAAGCGGAGCGAAGTTCCTCCGCCGGCTGCGCCCGTCTCCCGGCCGGCGGGGCAGCAGCGCCGCGCTCCGCAGCTGACGCCCGGCGGCTCCCGGGAACAGTGGAGTTTCCTCGCTGCTTCCCAACTTTCGCACCCGGGAAAGTAAGTGCCTCCGCCGCCCAGGGGCCGCTTTGCGGGCGAGAGTCGGAGCTGGAGGAGGCGGGAGGAGGAGAAGGAGGAGGAGGGGGGCAGCCGGCCGGCCCGAGGAGCTCCTGCCCGGGGTGCTCCATGGGCGCGGGCGGGGCGGAGGGACGGCGGAGCCCGGAGGGTCTTGGGGCAGTTGGGGTCTCCGAAGGACGCTTTGCTTCTTGCCGCTGTGCCCTGCTTGCTGTGTCGGGCTGCTCGGAGATGGGTAGCCGGGTGTCTGAAGGAGCCTCAGGAGGGGAGGTGGCCCCCGGGTATTCCTCCTCAATTGCTTTTTCCACGAGGAATAGTTTCTGGAGCGTCGCCCAGCTTAAAGCTTCTTCCCCTTCGCCGTGCGCTCAGACGTACTTTGGCTTAAAAGAAAACGGCGCTGTGGTGTTTCTTATGTGGTGTTTCCTGCTGGCTGCTACCGTGGTGATGCTGTCTGCCCAAGGAGTGGTCGCTGGGGGCTTCCTCCTGATTTTGATTTCGGATCTGAGTGTCAGGTTAGGTCTGTGTAGTTCTGCATTTGGCATTTCTGTTGAAATCGTATCTTCTGCACGTTGGCAGTGAATGCATTCATGAGAAATCGTCCTCCTGCTCCACTGACCTCAGCTGGTGTGAGAAACTGAAGAGATTAATACTTAAAATTTGCTTAGCTACGTGTATACACATCTATACAGGAGATATCATGTATATCCACGTACAGATATGACTTCCCTCCCTATGCATAGGGAGCATGAAGGTTCTTATTCTATTGTTTCACCTTAGCCCCCTGATCAATAACCTCATCCCTTGCCCTTCATTCATACCTTTGGAAAAATCCCAGTCTGACCAGTCCCATCTTAGCACAACCTAATGCCAGTTGGAAGCGACCTGAAAGAGTTTTGTAGTCTAGACAGCTTAATGTTAGTTGTGGGTACGAATGGGTGGGTCATTCTGTGCCAATCGTAGTACTACTAAAGACTTGTTTTTTTCCTTATTAAAAAACTAGTTGTTGTTGTTGTTGGGAAATGGCTAAGCTATGTTGGTAAAAACAGCTCAGTTTTACCAAAGAGAATCACATCATGGGACTTGTTTCAAACCCAGCGCTGAATGCAGAGAAGGCATCACTGATGTTTTGTGATAGGACTTCGTGTCTTTACAGTAGGTACCACCATCAACACTGGGAGGGTGTGTGAGAAAAATCATAGCTTTCTCTGAAAAAGCAGCAACAGGCTGCAGCAGAAATCACTTTGATGCTGTTAAATAGGATGTTACAAAGTCTTGGGCAAGGATTAAAAATTAATGAATTCTGTGATCAACAGATTTCTCGTTCTGTTTCTCTCTTCTGAGATTTGTGGTGTTTTTCTCTCTCCTTTTCAGCTTTGTGAGTTATAGACTAGCTAGAAATGAATTGACTTAATAACATAGAGTTCTATTTTAGTTATATGATGTTGACACACATACACACACACATATTTAACCATAATGGTGTAGAATGAACTTTCTTGTCAGTACAGTAGTTGTCTGACTTGAAGTTATTCTGCTTTTCTCCTGCAGTTTGATGAATAAATAAGGTTGAGGTTGTTTACATATATATAAATATGTTTTCTGGTTTGTTTCTGTATGAGGGAAAGGCTGAAGCCTTGTAAGTGCCTTTGACCAGCAGAATTGTGCAATGATTTTTACTGACAGTGCAATGAATTACAAAACTTGCACATATGAAGTAAAGCCCAGTTGCCTTTCCGATGTTTAATATTCTTTACTTTTAATGTTACCCTTTCAAGTGTATTTCCATAAATACGATGTTTTCTCTTGCATATATTTGGGAATGTATAAGCAGCTCTCTCATGTACTGTTTTCCTCTGTTTTACCTGAGTAATTGAAGTAAGCTCCCTTCGTATGACTTTGTTGGCTCTTGTAAGGTAAATAGCATCAGGCAGCAGCAGGTATTGTGGGAAGGAATTCTTAAAACACGCAGTGCAGATAGTCCAAGGCCCTAGGAACTGCAGTGTGGTGACTCACAAGACCAGAGATACAGTGGCTGGCCTTCCTCGTGTTGCGTGTCGGAGAGAGGTGCTTGACCTATCTATAGCTATTCAGGAGTGTATAAGAAGTGCAGCGTTTAATCTGATATGTGATTCCATTTCTGTCTTGAGAGGGAGGCATTTTTCTATCTGTATTTTGCATGTTGTTTGGAATCTCAATGAACATCTCTGAGGTTTTTGAGAGGAAACCTAGTGGCCGTGAGCCAATTTTTGTTTTTGTTGATGGGCCGGGAGATCTGAGGAGGGAGCAAGGTCTTTCCTTCTCTTCATACATGTGTGTTCTGAGCAAAGGGCAGCTATGAATTTATTTCTCGTGTTCAGGGAAGTGTTGAGCCAATTTTACTCTTGGGGTTTACAGAGTTCTTTGTAAAGGCCAGGCTTTGCAAAACTAAATGAGCACAGAAAACAAGCAGATGAGGAACAGCATGAAAGTTTCAAAAAAGAAAAAGGTGAAGGGACAGTAAACATGGAGTGGGATTCCTGGCACTCTGCTTGTGGCAGCACATCTATACACAGTGTTGCATTGATCAACACCAGTGATCCCCAAAGAATGCAAGATGTCATGTGATAATGCTGGGGATGAGAGGAGAATCTACTGACTGGGAATCCTCGGGGCTGTGTGATGTTGGTGTGGAGCTGGTGATACTTCCTCATGGAGCTGTGGAGCTGAGTTTATAAATAATTGCACAAAATCATGCATATCTGTTAAATAGTCTGTTATTTCATCCTTAGAGCATTTCTGTCTCTATGAGTAGCAGCTTCATTCTGTAGAATAAACATTGCCTAGTTTTTCCTTGCAGGCTATATTCCCACTTCTGTTAGTTACCTGCTGCTTTATTTCTCTCATTTTTTTTGTGTGATCTCTTTCACATGAGTGTAGGAGCACTGAAGAAAGACTTACCAAGCCATGCCACAGGAAACTGTGTAGATAAGCAACATAAAATTACATTGGAGTGAAAATGGCCAACAGCCTGTAGTGAAACAAACAAGTAGGAGGAGACTGCCCTACTGCAAACAGCAACAGTACCTTCCCAAAGAAATTAACTTCTACTAACAGAAACCAAATACGACGTAACTGTCCGTGTTATGTATGTTCCTAGCTTAAATTTAAATGGTAATTGTCCTTCAGGGAAGGATGTAAAGGTCTGTGCTTTCTTATTTATTTTTGTGTGATGCAAATACGTTTCCTGTTGATGTGGTCATCAAATGGTGTAATTTCGGAGGCTGAATCACTCTGCTGAACACCATGGTTTTCAACATCTTTTCTGAAGATGTGGGTTCATGGTACAAAATGTTAAGGCAGAACTGCATCTTGTGCTGAAGTATTTGCTCCAAGTACTTAAAAAAAATGCTTGTGTTCATAGCATACCCTGAAGAACTATTCATTGGGGTGAGTAATTAGTTGTTTTTGTCATCTGAGCATCAGAAGAGAGAAGATATCCTGACAAACACTGCTGGAGAGAGGAAGAGGACATGAAAGAAAGGTGAAGAGTGTATGAGCAGGTCTCATTTCTATGGAGGAAAAGTGGAAAACCATCACTACTCAGGCCAACGTTACTTTAGGAGAGCATCGCCTGTCTGTTTCAAAGTGCTGGCAACTTAAGTATCTACAATTGATACCTGCGTTTGCACAATGCTATGGTCAGTTCAAAGTACTGAAAAGATAAATGGTCTGTGGAGTGTGACCTTCTTCCTCTATGGTCTCTGTTGCATGTTGCGTGAGGATAGGCTAGTTCTTCCTGTCTAAATTGTGGTTGATGTGTTGAAGAATTTGTTGCTTGTTATGCAAAGGCTCTTTTTTACTTTATACATTCATTTGACCAAGCCATAGGAAGATCATATAAAAGTTCCTGTAATAGCAAACTGAGATGTTAAAACTAAGAAACTAGGTAGCTCACTGTATGGATTAGAAGTGCAGGATACATCTTTTCTTACATCTTTCTGGAATGATAGTTTTTGGAGTTTTCTTTGTTTTAGCAAGCTCAGCCTGCTGAAACAGAGAAAAGTTTGGAAGGAATAGACGCTATCTGAGGCAGGTTCCTAACTGCTTATTAGTTGGTTTAACAGAAAGCCATTCCGGGAAGCTCGTCACCAAGTTCACTGCCTGTTAAGTGGATTTACATCAGTAAATCTACTGACATTGTGCCTTATTTTATGTTTTCTTCTTTAGTTTGTATAGATAACTACATAGAGAATGCTTTGTTAGTTTGTTTATTTGTTTTCTTTTTGATGGCATTTTATATTCAAGCTGCTTCTCGGGCATAAACTGAGACAACAAGTTATTACAGAAGTTAGTGCAAAGGTAAGAATATTTGGCTGATAAGCAGGTTTGTTCTTTCCGTATATGACTATGCTAGGTTCTTGCAACAATATTAACATTAGAAGTCAATTCCTGTGTTTTGCTAATGGATTTGTAAGTTAGAGTAAAACTCAGTCATAGGTCAGACCCACTATCTATTTTGGTAATGAAGATATTTCCCAGTTTTGTCATTGGCGTGGGAAATATTCTAAGTAGTAATACATCTATTGCATTTATAGAAATTGCCAGCTCCAGCATTGTGAGTCTCTTATTCATTAGATTCAGTGGATGGAAGCTCTTTTTCTCCAGGGCAATTCCATCCCTGCCATGTGTTTTGATGTGATATCTGAACCTCTTCAGTCAGTGCTGATTGCCCTAGCGTGACTATGTTTTAGGTCCAGACAGATGGCAGCTGGAGAACACAATTGAGATGATGGTCAGTACTGGTGTCAGTGTCACTGAGGAAGTGAAAGTTTTTGGCAAACACACAGGAAGGGGCTGGGCAGGAGAAAGAGGAAATCCGATGTTGGATGTTCTGTGTTCAGTTTGTTCAAAAGGCTTTGCAAGAGGCATTTGAAAGTGTAGTTGTGGGGTAGCAAAGCATGCAAATGGGATTGAAAGGACATTTTTACATTGCCAGAGGTCTGCTAACCAATACAAAGGCTGAGGAGCAGTGTTACAGCCCTGCAGGGGTATAGGAGAACTTGCCCTTTAAGCAACTCTCCTGCTTGATTGCTAGCGTGGCACTTTGTATTCCTTTCTCTGTCCCGCAAGGTCTCTGTGCTGTCTCCGCTTGCCAGCTGTGCTCACGCTGGCTGAGCGAGATACTAAAGCAGCTATCCTGGTGTCAGTGAAGAAGCACTGTGCCATATTAAAGTGAATGGTAAGCCCATTTCTCTTGGCACTTAGATGACCTGGTTGATTGGCTGCAGACAGCAGTGCTGCAACTGGGCCTGACTAGGAGAGCTTACTTCCTTTGAAAATCCCCCTCTTGATTTGCTTGGTAGCAGTTCCCTTCCCTCTACCGCTCACCAGAGTGATAGAAAAACATTAGAGTCACACTGCTTTGAATGATACTGTTAATAACAATGTGCTGTCCTCCTCTTTTTTTTTTTTTTTTCCTTATTTCCTGGAAAAAAAGCAGTATTTCAATCTTTTTCCTGCCATAACAGTACTCTCTTCCTACTGCTGTTTCCTTTTCAATTCCCACATCATTTTATTTCAGCAATGTCATTCTGTTTCTGTCCTGCTTTGTTTTTGAGACTGCCAGTGGGATGGGTCATTTATTTCATCTCTTGATTTGGATCTCTGTGCAGTAACTTTTTCCCCTGTCACAATGTAAGCCTCTGTGCCTTGCATAATCTAGTTGTCTTTTGTAATCTATATGTGCTGCCTTATTAGGGAATAAGTGCCCAGAAATATGTACCTCCAGCCTCTTTCTCTGAAGTCCCAGAGTGTCTGGCTCAGCAGTACTGATACGGTCTTCGAAATGTTTTCAGAAACCTATGCTTCCTTATAGGGCAGCTCTGTTGTTCTATAGATGGCCAGGAAGAGTCCTTTATCTAGAATTGGTATTATGTGTAGATACAATCTATCTTTAGAGTAAGCTGTTAGTCGTGTTTGATTTAAAAACGTTCTTAGCTTTACTTGAAATAGGCTAATTTCCTTCTTAAATGTAACCTGTGAGTTGGCTGCTACCCCTTTGTCTGCTGTCAGTTGTCTGTGATGCTGTTTCTAGCTCTCTTGAATCAGGTTTTGTTTCTCTTGTATGCAGGAAGATTTTCTGTGCTGTGTATGAAGGCTTTTGCAGCCAGTGTTCATCCTGCTTATAAACCCACCTGGTTTCATTGCAGCAGCATGGATTTATCAACATGCATGCTGGTCTGGAAGAAGAAACCAAGGCTTCACACTGAGTGTGTGGTGCTATAGCAACAGCTCAAGCTCCTGGACTTCTGGGCTGTGCTCTGGTGGCAACGTGCCCCAGGTACCGTGTCCCCTTAGTGATAGTGAAATGTAATGGAGTTAGCATTGAGAGAGCAGTACAAACTTTGAAAAACCAACTTATGTGGAGCAGGAAAGTGGTTTGTCTGAGGGAGTGGTTAAGTGGGGGGGAAAAGATCCTTCAAGTGAGGTATTTCTGTTTTAGATGGAACATTTAAGCAAGTCTGGGTGCATTGGATTCATGTGTCAGCAAATGGAATATTCAGCTTTTTAATACCTTATTTGAATTGGAGATGTGAATATTGCTCTTTTTTGTAATGGATTTAACTATTCACAATTTGTCTTTTCCTGATATGATTTCCTTGCTTCGTTGGCAAAAATAAAAATATCAAGATGTTTAGAATGGTATGACACAGAAAAGTCATTGCTCCTTTGAGCAGTGATGCAACTGTTTTGTTTATTATACATTCTGTATCTTGTCATATCCATTGAGAAAATGTGTTTTCCTAGAGTCTGAAGTTCTCTACCCTATTAGTTATTCTTTGCTGTTGATAATTTTTTCTCCTTTTATCTCTTTGTTTCTCCGAACTTCCCGCTACATTTATTTCCCAATATCAACCTCATTTCTGACCTTTCAGTGATTTCCCCTTCACCTTTTCTCATATGGTTTGTACAATCCTGAGAACTTCCTTTGTATTCCCACAATATTAAAGTGTCTTCATTGCATGGGTCTTAATTCTATGAGATTCAAGTGTAAGTTCAAATTACAGTTTTCCTGAGCAAGTCTTAGATAATTGTGAACAAATACTGATTTGTTCCTAGTTCTTGCTTGGAAAGTTAGCTGAATGCTGAAGACATTGCAGCTGCAGAAGTTGTATATAAACAATGGAGCTTTTGCACTGCCTGTGTTTTTTTTTCTCACTAAGGTATAACTATGCAGCTTGCCTGTGAGTTCTGTATTTCATATTTGAAATTACAAAGGTTATAAATTTTAATGAGCAGCCAGTACAGTTGTAATAAGAGAGCTGTAAAATTATTGCAATCTGTAGTATGAATAATGTAGTATGAAAATAATTCTTCTTAGGGACCTCTCATTTGCCACGAGTTTAAATCTGCTAAAATTATCATCTGTTTGTGTGCTCATTAAGGCCTGCGTCCTGTTTTTTGTTTAAAAAGTCCTGGCCTGAGCTTCTTTGAGATGTCATTTACAGGATCAGAGCATGATTCTGTGGAAGTGGCTCTGGTCATAATTGATAGGTTGGCATCTGCAATCAACTGCTAGGCTCCTGAGCATTAAGCGGGTCTAGGAACAACAGAAAGCATTAAATACTACGCAGTCGGTCTTGATACTTTGTGAAGGGATCACTGTTTATTTTAGAGAGAGAAAACAAAATGTCCGGGCACAGCCAAAGTAGTAGCAGTGGTCAAAGTATTAAAGAATTTCTGAAAATGAACGAAATTGAAATGTTAGCAAATGCTGCATGATTCTTTGGGTCTGAATAAAATGAAAGTGTTGTCCTCGCTTAGAACTTCTGCTTAGTGTAGCACAACTTATCCCAGATGTAAAAGGATTCAAATCAAGTTAATGTTCTTGCATAGCTGCTGTTACAAGATTTGGAGAACTTTTTTTTTTCCCCTTTACTCATTTTTGCTCTAGAGAAAGATCCCCTGCAAATGTTTGCCATCTGAGGTGCACACTTATTCCTTAGGATGTTTGAACTACGGACAGCCAACTGAGCTGGGTGTGCCAGTGCTTCACAGTCCTTTCTCAAAAGTTTCCAAATTCCCGTTCTCATTCCTCTCTGGAAGATGGAAGAATGTACAATATTTAATTTTGGTTAACTTTGGAGAAACTAATTCTTCGTGCTCATGCATGCAATGAATGTGAAAAAAATGCTTAGAAACTTGAGTGTTGGTTCTTACTCCATGTTTGTTCAGTGACATGTATTCCTCTTTACTGTCACCTCAACTTGAGTGTGTTGTTTCACAAGATTTTAGTAAAGTGTGCTTCTGCCTCTCTGTGCTGGGCTTTCAGACCTGATCTACTTTGCATTCCTTCTGGATTGTTTAGTACTTTTATGTCTGTCTCTATCTCTTCACAAAGTCCTGATCTCAATGACGACATCTAAAAAACCAGAAATTGCTTATGCTGTAGCTCTTCTAGTTTTATTTTTCAATATTTGAAATCAATGTTGCTCAGACAATACCCTCTGACACATCCATGTGCACCCCAAATTATGGCATTTGCTTGGAACTGTTCACTGAGGTAGGAAAGTCACCTGGAATGTGCGCATTTTAGATTCGGTACTCCCAGAGGAATGGAATTGACATAGAGTTTAACTTAAATGGATGAATTATAAATGGACCAGTGTCAGAATGTGGATTACACCTTTGAAGATAAAGGTTGTTCTGCTAATTACACCAGTGAGAAGAAGGTTGGGTGATTCCTGTCATGAATGCTTACACAGCTAGTGCTAGATGTTCTCCTAGTATTACTGTAAAGTCTGAATAGCACAAGACATCGTTTCTGCTACTGTAATTTACTGACACCGGATTCGACGCTTATTTTTATAGAACTATTGCAACTTCCTTTTGCAACTGAAGAAAACTTGCCCAGGGTTTGCAAAGTTCCAAGAGGAACTGCAGTCTGGGTGACAGTGTTAGTACGCATCAGCGCAACTGATTTAACCTCAGGTTTTCATCTGAGTTCAGAGCTCACTCTTAAAACTGAATTACATACCTCAGTACAGTGTTCTGTGTTTGGGAAGGATTTCTCAGAGTATACAACACGCTGAGGGCAATGCAGCTGGTGAAACATGAAATAGTCTGCTGGAGAAGTAGATCTTTTTTGTGACTGAATTATATGTTGGCTTTTGAGGGGGATGGAGAAAAATGCCTGTTTTGTGAGTTGTTTGTGAAAATCAGTGCTTCAGAGAGGCCCCCAAGTCACAGTGTGATACTACTGTAATGAGATTGCTATGTTTCAATGGCAAGTTTGTTTGTGAGTATGTGTCAGCATTTGAACATGGAAGTGGTGCCATATTAAGACCTCTGACCAATGGAGGAGCATGGTAAAAGCAGCATGATGGAAAGTAATATGAGATGGAAAATGACCAGGCTAGTAGACAGTTAAGATCCATTGATATAGAAATCACTCATCAGTAATTCAATCGCAACTAACTTAATGAGTGCTGAAAATGAGTTATAAGAGTTCTACTAACTTGATTTATTCCATAGTGTTACAGTTATCTGAATTTGGGAGAACAAAAGTTAATACACACTGATGATCTGCTCCCCTTTCCCTCAATACAACACACTGAAAACAGAAGATAAACTCAAAGAAGTGGTATATTTTCTATGAGGCCACCCTCAAAACCTTCACCATTTATTTTTCATCTGTTTTCAAGGAGATATTTTGATAATTCCATTGTCTTTGAGTCCTCTGGTTACAGTATGGCAGTAGATGTGTGTTACAGGTACATCTCAAAGCAAGGCATCATTTCTGCAAAGGACTTTTTATTGCCAGCAACATCTTTAACTGATTGAAGGCTGTGTTTATTAGTAACCATCATCTCCCTTTAGTCATAGCAGCTATCGGTGATTCTCCCTAACTGATACCTTGTTCGTATGTTTGTCAGGCATGTTGAGGATGAGTAATAAGGACTACCTTATTTAGATGGGGTGAAGGAAGGCAAATATACCTTTCAGTGCAACTTCTGGAGGATGCAGACAGATTGATGGATTTCAGCTGAAGAGCTACCTGGGACACAGCCTGATGATGATATTTAAGAGGCAGCCAAATTTTAATGCACTTTATTAAATGTTAGAAAGCTGCTCACTTTGCCCTATGTCTTCTTCTGAAACTTGATGAATCTGGGAGAAGCTCACTAACTTCTCTTTCATGTATTATGTAGTAAATGCAGACATTTGGTACTGCAAAATAGCTCATATAGAGCAACTGGTTGCTCGGTGTAATTTGTGTGGGCTACAGCTTTGTCAAGTAAATTGACAGGTGTGTTCAAATCAACAGTATCAGAGTAAAACCAATGTGTGTATGAACAAGGCGTTCTGGACTGATGTAGAAATGTTTGTTGTACACCTCAAACTACACCTTGTGTGGGAAGCGAAGTGTAGATATGTGAGGGAGGGGAGAGCGAGGAGGTGGGTGAATAGTGCTGGAGTGAAGGATGGGATGTAGATTTGTAAATGGGCAAGACTGGCGGCAGTGACAGAGAGCTGCAGAGCTGTCAAGTATCCTACAACTGTTCAAAAAGTGTTCTTTAAAGAAATGAGTAAAAGTTTGTCCCTCTGTCCTTCAGTTTGGTGACTTTGTAACCATGGTTTTCTATGCTGTCGTGTAGAGGCTACCCCTGGACTTTGCCCCAGAACCTTATCATTTTTGTGGGTGGTGTCCCATTTTCCTGTGCCATGGTGATTGTACCAGTCATTTACAATGGAGAGGAGAAGTATTCTACTGCTACTTGTAATCATTGACATCTGTAAAGCTCGGGGCAAATACTGGACCTTAGGCACATTTGCATTATTGGCCAAAGCAGTGTATTTAAAGATTCACAAAATGCATGTGAATCACAGATACGATATGGATGTGATCCTCTGAGTTTGCTCAAAGGAGTGTAACACTTCTGAATACTTAGGAATTTTTTTTATTCTCCTTGGTATAGTGGTTTGGCTGGATTTTCATTTGGAAATGGAGATTTGCTTGCATGAAGTTGCTGTTTCTCATTAGTAAAGGTTCTTTACTATGAAGAGAATGATATTTTTATGTATAGTTTGCTCAACACTTAAGTTTGTAAAGTACTTGGGAACCTTCCCTTTAAGATGGTTAATATTTTGGCACGCTTCTTTCCCTGTTCTATTTCATATGATCCTTTTGAATAATTTGATGAAAGTATTTATTCTGTTATGACAAATTAAGATGTTATTTGACCTTTTCCCCAATCTTCAAAAGGTAAATACAGTGGAAGAGAAGTTGAAGAAATGGGAGATGTTGTTGCCTGAGGGCTGGCAAAATGAATTAATTCATTGTTGATATTGATTCAGAAGTCTCGAGGATGCAGTTGAGGCAAATGACCGTAATAAAATGAAGCAAGTGTTATAAGGTCAGGAACCAGATGTTAGTTTAATATAAGACTCAATTTAAAATCAGTGCCAGAGGTACTGACTACATGATTCTGGAACGTTTTCATAATACATGAAGTCTTATGCAATGTTAACAAAATTACAGTCTAGTGTGGATTAACTTTCTTGTGCTTTGGTATTTTTATTCAATTAAATAAACAAGGAAAAGAATCGGTAGTTTGTATAATCATATTCTACATCATTTCAAAGTGCTGTTTGACTTCAGAATTTTATTCTTATATCCTTTTACAGGTGTAATAACACTGTTGTGCTACCACGATGGCATTAGGTATTTTCAGTGTTTCTTCTTGAGTTCTCTTATTTCTTTATTTTTAACTGTGGGCAAATTTATTACATGAAACCAAGAAATTTAGGAGAAAGCTATGGTGGATTCATAAAAAAGAGATAACAGTTCTTTCTTGGTCATTGCTTGGTCCCCTCCCCATCTGCTATCTCTGCTAGAGCTACCACTCTCATGTCATCTCAGTTATGCTGATAACCAATTATACTTGTTACCCTGTTATTCATGAGTTCCCATAAAGATCAAGGAGCTGAGCACTGAATAAACTTATCGTAACCCTGGAACTTAGAGGCTAAACAACAGAAGATTGGACTTTGGATTAGTATCAGTTGTATGTAGGAAACTCTTTACGTTAACTGATACAGTTAGTTTTGCCTAAGTACTCTATAAATGCTATTGCAGTGGTTGTGGAGGGAAGTGCAAACCTTGTCTGACCACACATAATTTCTACTTAGCCATACTTACATATTTGACTATTTCATTCTTGGAAGTTTGAGGTGTGGTAACTTAATGTCTCTTACTTTCTGTTTGTTAAACCAGCGTTTTAGTTAATATCTAGGCACCGCATAGCTAGAATGCTGTATTTTTAAGTTAAAAATAAATAAAATTTTAAAAACCAAAGAAAAGGGGAAGGGATATAGAAGAAAAGGTTTCTCCTCTGTGTGCAACAAAACACATCAATACAGCAACTGCAGGTATTTTATCACACCAGAGGTTTCCTGTTCTTATATTGGTTCTCTGGGGGATTGTTTTCTGTTTGGTCTGATACACAGTACACTTTCACTGTAGTCAGCAGCATGTTTATTTCTTTTCCCCATTCTAACTTGAATTTTCATTTAAAAAACATCTTGAAGAAGTTGACTTAAATTAGAAACGTTATGTGGTCCTTCAGCTGATTTCAATATGCAGACAGATATGGGGAAAAAAATAAATAAATAAAACAATGCCAAAGGGTGGAAGAATGGGTGTCAAAAATGTAACGAGTTCAGTAAAGTATTTTGTCAGCTCAGTTTGGTGTGGTCAGGATGAGATATTTGTGTGCTCATGTTGGGAATTGGGTTCTGAAGGGGAGGAGCAGAAATACTGGTGTGGGACAGAAAAAACAAATATTGCAGAAGTAAACGTGATGGATGTGGAACTGTAACAGGAGTGCAAATGTCGGAAAAAATTAAGGTGATAGAGTGATACCTGATACTGAGATAGGAAATGATAAAAAATAAAAATGAGATAACGTGGACAAAGTCAAGTTTTCTCGCTCACAGTGGCTTAGGAAGGAATTGTGAAAGACGCTGAATAGGATTGTGGTGCCTGTCTGCTGCACTTCCCCAATCTCCTGTCTAGTTACACGTTCCTGTTGCATTGAGACTTTTTTTTTAATATATATTTTCATTAGCAATAGAAGAAGTAGGAGAACAACTGAGATACTAGGAGGCATTAGAAACACATGGGCAGTTGAGAATACTGTGAGAAAGAACAGTCTGGCAAGATAACATGGAGGTACTTAATACCAGGGTGTAAGGACATGCTACCGGAGATATGAAAGTCTGCTCTCATGAGAGTTTGTCATTATGAAAAATGAGACAAGCCTGGATGTTCAAACTGATGATGATTACAAAAGGCCAGTGTGATGAAAGTTTGAAAACAGTGAATTCACTGGGGAACGTATTTCTGCCTTTGTTGCGAGGCATTGCAGAAAGTCATCTTGGAGCGTGTGATCAGCTCCTGCACTTAGGAGGGATGAGTTCAAGTGGATGCAGAGATGGGGGTGTGGGCTCCTGGATGGCTGGTGGAAATAGAAAAGACTGCGAGGACTTGGTCCTTAAAACCTAGAGAAGAGAGTGAGATGCCACTTCTTTCTGATTACTTGAGAAGGTGAAGAGCCAGTTAGGTTCAAAGCTGTTATCGGCCCCAGAGAGTGTTTAAGACTAGGAGTTGTGAGATGGTCTCAAAGCCGAGTGTGGTGAGGATCTGAAACCTTTCACATTTTGTTCTTCCCCACCACCACGCAGTAACCTCTGTATAAACAGAGCTTTATAACCTTGTTTCAGAGCCCGTATAATGCAGCTGTACTGCCTTTTCCAGAAAGTAGTTGTTAGCCCAGTGATAAAGTGGATAGCTCTTATAAAAGTGAACCCTTGGAACGTTTTATGGTTCAGCTTATGTGTTTGAGGATATCTTATAGCCTGCTCCATACACTACAGTGATATTTGTTCTTTGAAGGTTACCCTGTTGTTTAAACAATTTGTTGTCTTTACCTCTTTATATATGTGCATGTCAAAATATTATTTTAGCTTTGTCTCACCTTTTCTCAGAAAGAAAAGAAAGAAGTTTAAGGACTCCCTGTTTTTTTTTTCTCTTGCTCTTAGAAATGCTGCCAGCTGGAATGCAGTTTCTTACATTACGGTTACAAGTGGAGTCCTGGGCACATCTGTCATAGTAAACACTGGGTAGATGGAAGCTATTCTTGTTCTTTCTTATAAGCATTCAGGGCTCATGTCATGATTCGTGTCTCTGTGCCATCTAAGGGACTGATTCAGATTGAGAGACACACAGATGATGTAATGTGGTCCGGTAGAAAAGTACTGAATTAAAAAGAGATTAAAATACGTGAAGTGAGGAGCGGCTGAGACGTACATAACCATTTCAGCAGAAAGGCGAGGGAAGAACAAACTGCTAAAGTTCCCCTAGCTGGTCTCTGCTGCAAAAACAAGATGTAGGAAGTGAAACAGGCCCAAAGATAAAAGCTGACCCAGGATTTCTCTGCTCTGAATAGCTTAATCTAATGAAAGTTACCAGGCAGCTGAGGCTTACGATAACAAGTCAGCAATGAAGTTTAAGATAAAGTTTAATTCCTTAAACCTGAAGATTGCATTTATTTCTGTATTTTCTAGAATGAGAAACTGAAGCACTTGAAGGAAATGAAGAATAAAGTTAGGTGATGGTATTGAGAAAGCAGGTTTTGGTGTCCTTGGACAGGGCTGGCTCACAATTCTTCCTCCTGAGTGGTTTTAGATCCAAGTTTGTTTTTCAGACCCTTAGTGATTTTGTTTCTTTCCTCAAGACTCTTCTCCCTTGACCTTGAACAATCTCACAAGCTTTATTATTCAGTGGATGTGGTGAGAGCATCACAGTCTTACCTTCTGACTTTGGAACTTGTGAAATAATAAGGAAAAAAAAGGCAGGCATTAACAGCTACACTAACATAAAATGGAATTAAATTAGGGAAAAACAGAAGGAGAAAAGGATGTAATTTTTCATTTTTGAAAGACATGTTTAAAAGACAAAGGAATTTACCCCTCTGCTCTCCAAGCTATTTTAAAGTCCTTGCTTTAAAAATGTTTTTGTATAGTGAAAATAATTGCTTCCAGCTCTTTTACTTGGAATTCTGAAGACAGAAAGCTGTGTTAAACATCAGAATAATTTGAGGGCCTTCATTTATTTCTTCTCAGTGGACCATCTCTATCTTATTTGTACTGCAAAGACACACTTCTGTATATATGCACAGTGGAGTTGGTGGTGAAAAGTTTAATGCTGATGAACCTTATAATTGAATACAAATTCACTTTATGTGTCAGTTTAAGTACATATGTATATAAGTGTTAAAAGCTGAAGCTACCCACAAAATTGATGTTTATGTGCTTGATTGCTGTTCTTTGGATAAACAAATATTTATTGAATGAAATTGAATTGTGCATATACCCACCATCACAGTATAAGTTCTTTAAAAAATACTTTATTATTGGAAGATGAAAAACCAACCCAACAAAGTGTCTATTTTAGTTGCTTTCTAAAAATTATTGTCATAGGTAAAGATTAAAATAAAACTGCTCTAAAGAATTGAAAAATCTGTGAGGATTTGAGAATTGCTTACATTAATACATGACTTAACTCCAGAAAGGCCCAGATGTACCTGGGTGATTTTTCAGGAAAGGGTTTCCAATTTGCACTGTAAATACTGTGTGAACCACAAGGATGCCAATAGTTGCAACCGTGAGCAAAAAAGTCAGATCAGCTTTTAAGCAATGGGGGGAAATGGAAGCTCAAATGCTAGCGGTGGCAGATGGGCAGGCAGTGGTCACACAGTCTCTTGACTGCTGGCAGCAGCAAAAGGCAGATAGTGCAACAAGCACTTCTAGGATAGAGAGCAGCTTTTGACCTTCAAGTACTGTGCTGCTTTCTGATACTCCGGAAATCTGCTTTGAAATTAAGACCCACGTGCTGCCATAGCAAGATGAAACAGAAGATAACAAGGGATTCAGTGGGAAAATTTAAAGCAAATGTATCTGTAGACATCAAAAAAAAAACAGTGTAGAGGCTCTGTGTGGACAGCAAAGTGCGTCAAAAGCGTGGATGAATAGTGATACTTTCTGTACTGAAAAACTATTGGGTGGAAAGTGCCTGAGTGGGGACTGACAGTATTTCCTCTGGTGCCTGTATTATTTTTATCTCTGAAGAACAATAATTCAGTGTCGTATGTAATTATACTGTGCTCCTGCATTGTTGTTTTTTATTTTTGCTTTCCTTTTATATCTTCTCAAAACACTTCCTTGATATTCATTGTGATACAGGAAGAGAGAGCTATGCAAATAAACACTTGATACTAAGTAAAATATTTTATTTATGCATGAATTAACTTTCCCCCTTCAGAATTTCCTTATGAGTACTGTGTAGACTACAAAAGATGCACCCTGCATACACTTCTTACATTTCAAATCTATTCTGTTGAATGGATAATATGCTAGGACTTAAAGTTCATGATTAACTCTGGTAGTTATATAGCATTTTATATTTCAAAATCCGTTATTTAATGTGCTTTGATTGAAGCTCTCCTTTCAGTGCCTGCTATTTATACTAGCTCTACAAATTTTTATGTTGATAACACTCTCAAAACCCTGGGAAGGAACTTTAGATTTCAATATAATACTATGGGTTATAAAACTGACAATGCAGGTGAAATGCACTGAGTGTATACCCTTCAGTGCACACACTACACTCAGTTACTGAGCAGAGGCTTTTGAAAACAAAATTACTGGAGGGAAGGGGACAGTAACTCCCCGTTGAAGCATGTACTGTCTTCAGTACCAGCTTGGGGCTATTTGGTAATTGGAGCCCAACTCCAATTTTCATAGAATCATAGGGTTGAAAAGTACCACAATGATCATCTAGTTTCAACCCCCCTGCTATGTGCAGGATCACCAACCACCAGACCAGGCTGCCCAGAGCCACATCCAGCCTGGCCTTGAATGCTTCCAGGGGTGGAATGCCTGGAATCCCATCCACAACCTCCTTGGGCAACCTGTTCCAGTGCATCACTACCCTCTGTGTGAAAAACTTCCTCCTAATGTAGATGTAGCTATGTTCACTGAGGGCGTTTTCATCTCTCAAGGGGAAAAAAAACAGTTCTTTGTGATGTGGTGCAGGATCTTCTTTTTGGTGCCATCACACACACTGTTTCACACAGTGTATTTGTGCAATTTAACATGACATTGAGTATACTGCTGTGGGATTAGATAGCACCTGCACATTAATATTACTGTTCCATTGTTATTGTCATGAACAAATGTTAACCTTGAGCTTGCAGCAGGGCCTCACAATAGGCTCACTGCTCATGTGCTTTAAGCTGCCAAAAAAAAACCCCAAAACCCAACAACAACAACAAAACACCTAAGTAAAAATGCTTTTCTGTGACTTTACATTGGCGCTGGGCGAATTGCAGTCTCCAAAGATATCTTCAAGTTTCTTACAGCAATAGACAAAGGCAGTTGGATCAAATTATCTTATGTCCTCAACTTCAGCAGTTTGTTCTCATAGAAGCAGAAATACTCAAGAGCAAAAAGGTTAGCGCTTAGGTGGCTAAATACCTGATCTTGCAGATACAGCAAGTAATTAAACACTGGGCTTCCAGTAGTCTAGTGTGAGCTTGCAAACAGAAATTTGCTTACGGGTGTACAAAAATTCCCTGTAGACCATTTTACAATAGAACAAGAATCATTCCTACATCCACAATTATTAAAAATAAATAAAAATCCTCTTCTTTATTTCCCCCCCTCCAAAGCAACTAGCACATAACCCATGCAGAAGTGAACATTTGGAAAATCTTCCAGTGAACTTTGTCACAAACTAATATTAGGCATTACAGATGTATGCCTCTAAGGGAAGATCCTGGCTGAAGGTGCCTCTGAGTGCCTTTGTGCAGGAGTGGGGCATGGAAATGTTGGCGCACAAGATGGAGAACCTCTTCTTCAGAGAGATGGCGGTGAAAGATGTAGTGTAGGGTGCTACAATCTAGCTTCTCCAGCTGTGTTTTGTTCACAGCTGGCTTACTTGAGCTCTCCATGTGTGCTGAGCTCTTATTTTGTTTTACACTGTTCTTCAAAGAACTGGCTTTAAAGATTAATTAGGGCAGGGGGAGTGAGAATATATGCCTGCAAGAGAAAATATGACCGTGAACCTAGCATTAGAGCGCTGACCTGAAAGGAAGGAGAGAGGAAGGAAGAAGAGGTTTGAAAAGCCTTCCTATTGGATTCCTTCAAGAGTAAGTAAAATTGCTATCCTCCGAGGGAGGAATATAGAGATAACATTGTATATGTGTTTGCTGAAGTGCTCTGTAATTACATCATGGGATTAGCAGTCAGGTTCCAGCCATGCAGATGCTAGCAGCTGTATCTCATCTGACTGAGCATGGATGCACATTCTGTGGGAAGGATTATCCTTCTCATTTGTGTTGGAGAAGAAATACTTGTGTGGTGGTTTGTCATCACTGATACACCTACTGTCTGTTTTAAACTGTTGTAACAGGCTTATCTGGACAAGGAGATTCATTGCTGAAGGTCACAGTAGCAGCATATCTGCCCTGGAGCTGGGACTGCACAGATCATCAGCCTGGTGTGAGACAGGGATTTGAATCCAGCCAAGCTCCCTGCTAGATTGGCAGATGCAAAATAAAGTGGGGAGATACAGGCATGGCTAACTGCAGCTGCAGTTCTCGTCATTCCGAGTGGATTATTTCTTTGTTTCCTGAAGATCTGCTACTGTAGAGCCTCTGCAGTATTTCTTACAGCTTAAAAGCAGCCTTCTCTAAAACACCAAAACGAGTTTTCGCTACAGTAATTATATTTGCACTCCTATTTATTTTGAAGCTCACAGAAGAATCAGAAAGATGGAGGGGGGGTGGTTGAGGAGAAAAGATGATATATCAGATAATGTTGGAATGGGAAATAAATATTTTGAAATATTTACTTCATTTGTGGATTGAGGCAATAAATTATTCTTTTTTTCCTTTGCATCAGAAAAAATCTTATAGTATGTATTCTGAACATTAAGTTGTTCTTCCAGTGAATTGCTGTATGTGAAACGGAAGTAAATGTTTGCTACATAAACCAGAAGACTCTATGGGAAACTGCTTGGTTTATGGCATAATGTTTTGTTTAATACCTTTTTTATTCCAACAGGAAATATGGGATGTATAAAATCAAAAAGGAAAGAGAATCTGCATGGAGATGGGCTAGATTTGAAGAATCAACCAGTACGTAAAACTGAACGAACTATTTATGTGAGGGATCCAACGTCCAATAAACAGCAAAGGCCAGTAAGTAGATAGTCTCAGGGGAGAATTCCACTAGCAAGATCAAAGCATGACTGGCATAGCTTAAATTTCAGTCCAAAACACATGCATGAAGAAATTCAAATTGATCATTAGTCTGCAATTTGGCTTTTAGTGTTGTGCAGTTCCCACTTAAAGAATATGTACTAAAAAAAAAAAGTTATTGATTGATGAGTTACTTTGTTTTATGTGTTGTAATTTACATTGTTTTCTGCATGAAACACTGGGAGTCTTTCTAGTGTCTCTCTGGGAGGCTTTTGACCTAAACGTAGGTATGTCTGTAGAAGAATGCTAGGTAACTTTAGAGACATCGGTGTCGGATATTAATAGCTGTGAGATCCAGGTAGAGAGTACTTCTGTTTAAAGCGTTTGAGGTTAGAGGCTTTACCAGTTGTTGTCAACCTTCCTTTTATTCATTGAAGGCCAGTTTGACCTTACACAAGCTGTGTATGTAAGGGAGCAGGGGAGGAGCAGAATGGGTGCAGTTCTGAAGCAGGCGGTACTGTGGTGAAAGACGAACAAGCTAAGGGAAGTTCCTTGTGTGCTATCTAGCAAAAAAGAAGGGGTGCTGGGAAAGGAAATCCCACTGGTTAGTAAATTGGCTTGCTACTTTGCAGATTTACTCATACCTCTTTTCCCCACTCCCTCTTCTTCTAAAGAAAGAATATTGACTGTCCTTACTCAGGCACTGCATTCTCTATGGATGTTGATGGCACCCATCTATTGTTTGTCACCAGCTGACACAGTATGCTCTGCATCAATGTAAACAAATCACATTTTTTGCATTGTTTTTAATTAGATTTTTTTTTTTTAGCTGTGCTTGTAGTTCTTTAACGTGACAGTTCCTCACCCCAGCAACGATACTAACCAACCAGTTAAACTATCATATGTAAAGCCTGTTCAGCAGAAGTTGCAAAATGTGAACTTTTTCTTGTTGAACATCTTCCTGGGGTCTGAGCTGCTCAGTTCAAAATCTAGTTGGGTTTTACTGTATTTTCTTTGTTGTAATTTGCTTTTGATGAGAGGTCAAAAATGATTGCAAAATGCTTCATAAGTCATATAAGATAATAACAAAGCAAGTGAATAATACGTAACTGTAATGTAGTGTTGTCTCAAAGATATAAAACTGCTTAATTAAAGGCATATTTCATTGTAGGCAAATACAGATGCACACCTTCTACCAGGACAGATATTTGCCAATGAAGGTAAGTTTTCCAAAGGAATCTTGCTGCCTATATGCTATGTCCTCATCAGCTTGTGAAATAATGAGAATATTCCTTTGCCTTTCTATATTTATAGAACCAGAAGAGCATGGCGTCATTGTAGTAGCTCTGTATCCTTATGATGGCCTTCATGAAGATGACTTGTCCTTCAAAAAAGGAGAAAAATTGAAAGTTATTGAGGAGTGAGTATGATAGTTCAAACTGGGTTGTGATTTATTTTTTTTATTATTTTTTTTTACTTCTAAAATTCCTTTATAATTTTTTATGTGCTACTTGTAACACAAGTGTACAAATGTTAAGGAAGATCCCTTATGTGTGAAAATATGAATGTGGGTAGAGCTTGGCAGCTGTAAAGATAACCAAGCTTTGCTCTGCTGGCGCCAATGGCTTCTAAGTGGAGCCTGAGTGCAGAGAAAAGGTGTTTTTTCTCTCCTTGGCACAACAGAACTTGAACAACCACTTATGACTTTCCTTTCCTCCATATACTACTGTTGTGTCTGTTTTTCAGGCTGGGAGACTGGTGGAAAGCTAAATCTCTCACAACAAAGAAAGAAGGTTTCATTCCCAGCAATTACGTAGCAAAAGTAAACACCTTGGAAACAGAAGAGTAAGTTCTTCTAACTACTGCCAGACTTCATTTTCAACCTTGTTTTGTATCTTTTGTGGGTGGGGGGAAAACGTTCTAAGCCTCTGAAATACTTTTCAGGTGGTTCTTCAAAGACATAACTCGAAAAGATGCTGAAAGGCAACTCCTGGCTCCTGGAAATGGCCCTGGAGCATTCCTTATCAGAGAAAGTGAAACATTAAAAGGTAGGCTTTTGGATGGGTGATTTTTGAAATTGATATTACAGTTAAAATATGCAAGCTGTCTTCACAAAAGTTTCCATCAAATGCTATGGAATTATACCAGTCTGTCTGTTTTGAAATTACTGCAGCTACTTAGGAGTAAGAAGGATGAGAAAATTATCGGGGAAAGAGGTGAAAGCTACAAATTCTTAAGTTGAAGCAGAGGGGAGATGTGTTTACATGTGGATTATTACAATGACAAGAAACAGCAATGAATGAAAATATCTTTTTCCTTCATAGCACTCGTGTTTCCTTTGTTAAAGGACAATTTTAGTTGTAAATTGTAGAAGCTGTATTTTATTGTCTTCCATTTTTGTATCTATATCCATCACTGCAAGTTTTAAAGTATAGTTAATACATAAAGAGTCTACACTTCCATGCTGTAGCATCATTTAAAACACAAACAAAGAAACAGTATGGTAAAGATTTCTGATACAGATACAGCTCTTTGTACTAAAATGTTTAGTAAGTTCTCCAGATGTTTCAGCTGAGATTTATAGAAGAGTATAAGATGGTTCTGCTCCAATATCTCAATTCTAACAGTGACCTAGTTAGATGCTCCAATTGGGTACATTGGATCCTCCAGATGGAAAACATGCTAATCCCTTCAGCAGATCATGTCTGTCCTCTCCATAGGAGTAAGTTTTTTTGGCTCTAACATTGCAGATGGCCAAATATTGGAACTGGCTGCTTAGGGAAGTGGTGGAGCCACTATTTATGGAAGTATTTACGAGGCATGTGGACATGGCATTAAGAGACATGGTTTAGTGATGGGACTCAGTAGGTTTAGTTAGTGGTTGGATCTGATGATCCAACTTATATGATTCTATGATTGTTGCTTAGAAAGCTTTCTGTAACTGGCCCACATCACTGTTTCTGTGTTCTCAAATGAAGACAGTGATCTAAATTCAACAGAGGCTTTTAGAAGTAATACAAAGTACCCGCTAAATATTTTTCCATCTCCTTTCACTGGATGTGCATGTGGAGAGAAAGAGAAGGAACCGAGGTGGTTTCTTCTCCTTTGAAAATGGATTATGAGATTTGTGTAAGTGAAATAAATTAAGAATTCTGTAGTTCAGGATCGATAATATGCTGCCCCATCTTAATTCCTAACTGAGGTTAGGATCCCAAATATTGAAAGATCTTCTTGCCCTCTTGCATGCCTTAGGTCATTTCCAAACAGTCCCTTTTCTAGCTGGCCTGTTCCTTTTTTTAACATGCTGATCTCTGAATTTTAGTTTCTGTCTCACTGGCTTGACAACCCTAGAGTTGCTTTCCCAGATGTTTCTACTCAAGTCAGTGTGACTTTATGCAGAAGTGCACATTAGTTACGGATGACTGGATTATGGAACTCTTACATTTATTGAATAAGATTGAAAGAGAAAGTCTGACTCTAAGCACTTTGGTGACCAGTTCAGAATAGTGCCTAGTTCAGAGCTAGCTATAGACTGAATTCCTTATGTTGCTTGCAATAGGTTTTTTTGAGGAAGATGTAAAAATAAGGTAGATATTTTTGTTGTTTGTGTGTGAGCAACCCAGACTTGCTACCTGTTAATAATCATTCTTTCTTTATTCTCAGGCAGCTATTCTCTGTCCATAAGAGACTATGATCCCCAGCATGGTGATGTCATTAAGCACTACAAAATTAGGAGTCTAGACAATGGAGGATTTTACATCTCTCCAAGAATAACTTTTCCCAGCATCAATGATATGATCAAGCATTATCAAAGTAAGTTAAATGTGTTAGTGGATTACGGAATAGAATACAGCCATTATTTCCTGTGAAGAAAAATAAATAATTTCTTGTTTTGTTTCAAAACTTTTCATCTCTTATTTCTAAGTAACTCGGACATGCATGTTATTAAAGATAAAGTAAAAATGATTGAAACCCTACTAAGGCTGTTTTATAACAAGGCCTAATATACACTCAGTTGCATGCAACTGTAAAATAAAGAACAGCTTTATAAAACATCTCATCATAGTGATGATGATGTGAGACAATAGACAAGACTGACTGCTTTGTAAACAAATAAATTCTATCTTTGAGAGTATATTACACCTACTTTTATTACAAACAGGAAGAGGGATAGGATCAAGTTTCCACCTATACATTAGTTACAAAAGTGACTTTTTATTTTGCACAACCCTTTGTTCAGTAATCAAAAGCATATATATATATTTGTCTTGCCTTTGGGAAGACAAGGAAGAAAGATGTAAATCACATCAATTTTTCAAAGCTATGATGAGTTCTTGGCCGTGACATTTCTCTAAGTTTTTAGGTATGTGTGGTAAGGTAATTTTTCTGCACAGCTTGTAAACCTGATAATTATTTTACATCTGTATTAAAGTTATAGCTGATATGTGGGTAGAGAAAAAAAATAGTCATGACCTGCTTATGCTTGCGTTCCTGTGTGTGTGCACATCTGAAATGCGATAAGAATACCTGATGACAAATTCTGAATACAGGTTTCAAGCTCAACACAAATGTGCATCTTCATCTACATCCTGTTATCAATCAGATCTTAAATTTATTTGTTACAAATGGTAATTAATAAAAAACTAACAAAAAAAGAAAAGAAAACAACACCCAATGATGGTAACTAGATGCATGTGACACTTCTCTATAAAGTTTGAAAAGGTTATGCTTTTATCAAGGAACTGAACTACTTTGAAACTGCTTTGAACTGGTTAATGCATGCTTAAATTAAGTGGTCTTTGCCGAAAAGAATGTAAGACATAAAAGTGTAATGGATTTTATAGTTTGTGTTTCTTTTGGAAAACAGAGCAATCAGATGGCTTATGCAGAAAATTGGAAAAAGCTTGTATTAGTCCAAAGCCTCAAAAACCGTGGGATAAAGATGCATGGGAAATTCCACGAGAATCAATTAAATTAGTGAAGAAGCTCGGAGCTGGTCAGTTTGGAGAAGTCTGGATGGGTAAGCTTATTTCTTTGAAAAGACTACATCAGCTGAAAGTAGTAGCGTTTAAGAATTAATCTGAATAACAGTAGATATAAAGACCTGATTTAATATACCCAGAATATACTTCCCATGAGGAAAAATAACAGGAGAGAGGATTTGTGAAGGGTAAGGTATCTGACACAGTCAAATTCTTAGGAGCAAGCACTGTAATTTAAGGTGTCTAATACAACTGGTTTTGTTGTTGTTGTGCTTTATGGGAAAAATTGAAGGTTTTACTAGGATTTGACTCCCAGTTCTCAAAATTGGTTGGCATCTCAGAACTTTAAGTCAAATCAGATTGTGGTGGAAAATCTGAAATGTAAAGTAATTGTCTTTTAGTGAATTATGTGTAGTTTTTATCATCCATTGGTAAAGAAGAGTGAAGCATGGTGTATGGGGCTATCATACTGCATGAAGAAAATTGGTTGTTTAATCCGAGATTGTTGTCTGGACTTTGTGCTCAGGAAGGTAGGTGACTTAAATAGGTAGAAGGCTAGAGATTGATATGGAGGCTATCATGCAGGTCTCCAGTAATGAAAGCATCACAAGATTGTAGCAGTCAATATTAAGAAAATTATAGTGTTAGTTATAATCATAATTAGACTTGGTTGTTTAAAAACATTTTCTCAGCTTCACTGACTTCCTTTAGCAAAGAGTTACAACCATTGTCTAATCACAGTCTTATGATTCAATTCTCTTCTTTTGAAATGCTGCCTATTCAGGCATCTGAGTATTTTTTTTTTTGTTTCATATTACATGTTCTGTGTGCTATTCTTTACTTACACGCTGGTTATCGGTTACTATTTTACTTGAGTTAATCAAGATAAACTTAGGTAAAAGTAAAGCACAGAGTGGTAAAAGTAAAGCAGAGTGGTTCTATTGGAGAGGCAAATTCCACATGTGTTTACAGTCTTATTCAGATGAATTACAGAACCTACAGAACCTACAGAAAGGTCTAATTCAATTGTAGGTGCAATCTTCCCGTATAAATCATGTAAAAATGCCAGCAACACATCTCTATGATGTGACATAACCAGATTCAGCCTTTTATCTGCCTCCATAAGAAAAGGCTTAAGAAAGCCTCTGGCTTGAATGACAATTTTTGTGCTAGTTGAGACAAATTTGCCATTGTACCATTTTTCTCTGACTAATAAATCAGGGCAAGAAATAATGAACTGACGCTGAAGTGCTGTGGAAAAACTTCATGGCCGAACGTTATCACCCGCTTGAAAATGTAAATCATTATGGGAAGTGACTACTTCTGCATGCACACACAAAGGCATTAAACTTTGAAAGGGTGTTTCTGTTTCAAGATGCTTCCTCTTGCTTGTGTCCTCATTTTGACATCTCAGTTGGGTCTAACTCTTGTATCTGAATTGCTGCGCTGTGAGAAAAATTAATGTACTGTGAAATGATTCATTGTGTTTCCTCTTCTCTGCTTCCTTTCTGAAGCAAGAGAAGCTGATTTGCTTGGTGCAAACCCTTTCAAATCAGGAGTATGGGTAAAGTTTGAGATGAAAAATGACTATATGATCTGTGCAGGATGCCAACAAACTGTTTTTGTGAGGATGACCAAGATAGAGGCATTTGGCATTACATGGAGGTATGGAGAAGTCTTGTTACACCCTCCCAGTTATATACTTCATTTGAAGCAAAATGATTTGTAGGCCACAGTATGAATGAGAAATACTACTCCTTATCTTAATTACTAAAGACATTTCAACTTGCTCAAGGGTACCTAGAATTTTGGTTTCAGAGGGAAGAGCATCCAGTTCAGAGGAACTGTATGTAGTTCTAGCCTTCCCAGTACAAGAGAGATGCGGAACTACTGCTGAGATTCCAACAAAGGGCCACAAAGTTGATGAAAGGACTAGAGCATGACTTCCGTGAGGAAAGGTTCAGAGAACTGAAACTCTTCAGCCTGGAGAAGAGGAGTGTCGGGGGCAATCTTATCAATGTCCACAAATACATGAAGGGAGAGTGCAAAAAAGGGAGAACCAGGCTCCTTTCAGTGGTGCCCAGTGCCAGGATGGGAGGCAGTGGGCACAAGCTGGAACAGAGGAGGTTGCCTCAGAACGCCAGGAGCACTTCAGTGCTGTGCAGGTGACAGAGCATTGGCACAGTCCATGTGTGGGGGTCTCCTCCTCAGGGACGTTCAGCAACTGCATAGATGTGGGCCTGACCCCCTGCTCTGGTGTCCCTGTTGCAGAGGGGATTGGGCCCAGTGGTCCTTCCAACCCACACTTTTCATATTGTTATTAAAAATACAGCAGGATTGAGTGCACTCTCAGCAAATTTGTGCCAAACTGAGTGTTGCAGTTGATATTCTAGAAGTAAAGTACCATTCAGTGTAGCCTTCACAGGTATGAGAGCTGGGCCTATATGAATCTCATGAAGTTCAGCAATGTCAAGTGTAAGGTCCTGCAGCTGAGTCAGAGTGATCTCCAGTATCAAAACGGAGTGGGGGATTGAGAGCAGACCTGCAGAGGACTCAGAGATATTAATAGATGAAAAATTGGATGCAAGCCAGCAATGAGCACTTGTAGCCCAGAAAGCCAATCGTGTTCAGGACTGTGTCAAAAGAAACATGACCAGCAGAGCGAGGGATGTGATTCTCCCCCTCTACTCTGCTCTTGTGAGACCTCAAGTCTTGCATATCACTCTGGGGTCCCCAGCACAAGAGAGACATGGAACTGTTAGAGCAGGACTACAAAATGACTGTCCTATGAAGACAGACTGTGAGAGTTGAGGTTGTTTAGCCTGGGAGGAGGCTTCAGATGGACCTTATTGTGGCCTTAAAATATTTAATAGGTGCTTATAAGAAAGGTGCAGAAAGGCTTTTTACCAAGGCCTGTAGTGATAGGTCGAGCTTTAAAGTAAAAGAGGGTTGTCTGAGGTTAGAGATAAGAAATTCTTTACTCAAAGGATGATGAGACAGTGGAAGAGATTGCCCAGAGAATTTGTGAATGGAACTGGAATGTCCCTGGAAGTGTTCAAGGCCAGGTTGGATGGGGATTTGAGCAACTTTGTTTAGTGGGAGTTGTCCCTGCCCGTGGCAGGGGGTTGAAACTGGGTGGTCCTTCAAGTCCTTTTCAACCCAAACGATACTATGATTCTGTGCCTATAGGTGAGGAAGGAGTGATGAGCCAAACTGCAATAGGAGGTGAAGAAACTGCTGTTTCTCAGCCAGCATCCTGGATAAACTGTACCTCTTACAGCTGTGATGGCCAGAGACATTATCTGCCTTCTAACATGTCATATTTCTGTAGCTCAGGTTGTTCACAGTGTAACCTTATACACTGTGAAGGCAGAAGAAGGAGAATGCTGTGTCTATTCACAAGATGATCTGTTCATCTTCAGTCCGGGAGATGTGGTCAGAAATGCTTTATTACTGTCTGTTATGGATTCATATCACAGCTTGGTCTGATTAAACCCATGCAAGAATCTGGAGACAGCCTGGCTGTCCAGGACTTGTGTGTTATTGCTTGCATCACATACAGTGTTTTAAAAAAGCCTTAACTGCTGAGAGACTTGCTTCCTGCCATGGTATGGAAGGCTTTTCAGCTGTGGAGGTTAGTGCATTTGGGCAGATCCCTTAGTGCAGTGACAAACTAGAATAGCACTGTAAGAGTAAAGTCTATGTTTTATGCATTTTTGTTCCTAGTGTGCACTGATATGATGTGAACCATAATGTTCTGTGGCATTAATAATCCATGCATAGAATTCTCAAATAGGGGTAAGAGAAAAGTTAACAACACAAATGGAGCCATTATAGTGTATTTTATTAATGAGGCACATTTTGCTTGCATCTCAGATGCAAAACCTTCATTTTTTTTAAACTCCAAATTAGAATATAAGTAATAAAAATTTTGAGATATCAGTAATCAGTAAGCCATACTGCAGAAATAGTGTTATTAACACAAAGGCATATAAAATGAACTGGGAAAACTGACGGGTACATCTCATCAGCATCACAAGTATATTTTTACAGCACACACAGGATCTGAATATTATTTGAATTTCATGTCAGATGTCTTAGTTGTGAGTAAGGACGTATTGCTTACCTGCCACTTTGGAATTTGTGTGTATGTGACCCAATACCTGATGAAATAAATGAATGAGAGACAGATCCAGGATCAAATGTCTCTAATGCCCTTGTGCTACTTTGATTTCTGTAAACAGAACACAACAGACTGTTTTCGTGCAAAGAACAAGCATCAGTTGGGTGAGGCTTTTGTTGTTAGTAATGTAAACTTTCTGTAAGCACCAACATCTTCTGGTGGACCTCTTCAATGAATATGAAATAATTCTATGCTTTTATGTAGTTAATGTCAAGGGCGTAGATCACTTCAGAAGTAATGGTATTAATTAGTATGTTTAGCAGATTATCCCACAAAGGTAGAGTGGAACTAAAGCTCTCACTCAGGATATGGAATAGAACATTATAAGCTGTATAAAGACACTTTATACTTTGTAAGCAAAAAGAGATTTAACTTCTTTTTTGGTGGGTGGAAATTATATATCTGAGCTTCAGTGGCAGAATTTGACCTGTCATTGTCATTTCTAATTATTAGATCATATGGAGGCATGTCTGTATTATGCTTTGATCTTACTATGCTTGGAAAAAATACATTTAATAATCGTGCAGGTAAATGATTAGTCACAGATACAGTTACTTTTGTCAGGCAATAATCTCTCTTTTCCAAAGGTGATAAAGTATGTATTGGTTAGAGCAATGACTTGGGATCTCTGAGTAAATTCCTTGCTTTGCTTAGGCGACAAAGAGTATAAAGAAATGGTGGGCTCAAACATAGAGGTACATCCATTGTGGTAATACTGTCCAGATTGCTGCTGAATAAAGAAATGCTGCTTTTTTGTCGAGTCATGGAAGCTTTGCCTCTTCCGAGGTGCATTTTTGCAGTATTGAAATGTGTATAGTAGGGGACAAAAGGCTGTGGTTTGATATTACTGAAGCATTCTATAAATCTGGAACATTACGAAGAAGTTGTATTTATACCCCTCTCTGTTGTTTTTTTTTCTTTTCTTTCCCACAGTAAAAGGCTTTACAAGATAAACTTTAGCATCAATTCTTCCTATTCTATTGATTTTTAAATGCTATTTTAACATCTAATAAATATTTGGCTAAGAAAACAATTCACTACTTTCTTATTTCCTATTGCTTACATCGCGTATTAGCAGAACATTACATCAGAAGGTTAAACAGAGAAATGAAGCAGCCACAGTCATTTCTGCTCTTGACATGTGCTTTGCTGGAAAGGAATTATCGTGTATTGAATCTTGCTGTGAACTCTGCAGGGCTGCAGTCCTACCAGCATATCTTTGTTGGTCACGAGAATGCTCTTTTGATTGCATTTTAGTGAAATGTTCTGTTTTGAGTACTGAGGATTTAAGAAAAGATTAAAAGCACGAGACAGGCAGGCATAAATTGGGTCTAATCATGGTATTTAAAGACAGTCTGTGATCCTGTAAGCACTCCATTTCCTCTGTTAGAGTGGGACAATTTATGTGAACATTCATTAAAACATCTCTTGACCATTTTCTCATGATATTTTCTCATGGACTACTTACAAATGAAAGCTTGGCACAAAGTAAGATATCTTTCTTTCCTTAGGTGTTTTTTTGAGATCAGTCATTCAAAAAAAAAAAAGTAGGAAATTGATTAGCTTTTACTAAATGAGATGGCAAAATAAAATGCAATTTTAATGTAAATACTTGTGCTACACCTGATCACAAGCTTTTGGGTTCATAGCTGTTAATGGAATCTAACTTCACCCGCACTGTGTATTCCTACAGGTAAGGGTGCTGTGCTAAGCAGGGTGACTGAACGTGTTTCCTCTTTTCAGGTTACTATCATAATAGTACAAAAGTGGCTGTGAAGACTCTGAAGCCTGGAACGATGTCTGTGCAAGCTTTTCTGGAGGAAGCCAACCTCATGAAGACGCTTCAGCATGACAAGTTAGTTAGGCTTTATGCTGTAGTGACCAAAGAAGAACCTATTTATATAATAACAGAATTCATGGCAAAAGGTGAGAATGACATAGGATTGGCGTCTCAGTAAATGTTTCCCATAAGTCAGTGCACTTCCTTTAAGAAGCAAGGAACAGAAAAAGAAAACTTGGCATTTTAGCACTATTCTCTTGAATGCTTCAAAATAAGGCATCTGTCTTCAAAGAGAGAAATATTTAAATTTATGATTCCTTGTTGCATTTTTAAGATAGCTATTTCTAAATGTATCATTCTTGAATTGTTTTAGATGTGGAGCATATAACGCTGAAATTAATCTGCTTCCTCTGAGTTTCAGTATCTAATTTTTTTGTCTGGAGTTCTAATGAGGCACTCAGTTATGAAAATGTTAGAAATTCCCTTGAATTGATAAGTGTTTGGGTAATAAAGTGAGTGATGTGTGCAAGGATTGCTGCACTACTACAAAAGAGCAACCTGTAGCAGAGCATTGTGACACAAGAAAGTGTGATTTCCTTCACAGATTGTCTTAGTAGTGGTTTTCAGTTTATTTGTTTCATTCTGTTTTCAACACCAGCTATAATTCAGAGTTCAGGAACTTATTCTTTATGACTTTGAAAGAATAAGTGTGATTCTCTTAGAGAGCTTTCTTGATAGCCTGTAGAATAGGGTCCTTCACCACTGAATGAAGGTATACTCTGATTAGTTTTCAACACTCAGTAAAACTGCAAAACTTGGATACCTGATGCTCTGACCTGAGGATTACTGTCATTAAATTTTGTAAGGAGATGATCTTACTGCAACTAACTTGAAAATAAATCAAAACTATTCACTACAAAAAATCTGTGACCTGAGAAATTGGGTACCCATTGGGAACTTTATTTTGGTAGTAAGCTACACTGACTTAATCGTTCTGTGTTGTAACAGGAAGCTTGCTGGATTTTCTGAAGAGTGATGAAGGAAGTAAATTGATGCTTCCAAAGCTAATTGACTTCTCTGCTCAGGTAAGATTTAAGAAATATGCTAAAAATTGAGGGGGACTATTTCTCTCCAAGACTGAAATTCACAATGGAAAACTACCGTTTTTTTTTTTTTTTCATTAAAAGAGAATGTGGTTTTCTAATATATTTTGGTCTGAATAGACTGGGTTACTTGAAAGAGGGGAATTGAGGAAAAAAGTGTTTCAAAGTGAATATGTGAAGGTAGGCATCCCTCTTTGACAGTGAGCTGCTTAGATGACAGTGGTACACAGTCACTTCCCTTTGTGGAAAGGCTGTTTTCACTTAGAGCAGCTATGAGGTGGAAGTGCAAGTTCTACAGAGTCAGCACTTAAGAGATTTGTTAATAGGAGGATAGTCTTCATAAATTAGGTCAATTAGTCGAATCTGTCTGTTAACTTCTGCAGAGTATTGTCGATTTCAAAATCTTATGTAAATTACTATGAAATTTGTAAAATCAAATCAAATGGTGTTTCAGGTGCTGGCGACTGAGTTATGAACCAGTGATTGTTTCAAAATGCACGAGTTATCCCATAACTATCCATTATAGCCCAGAGTTACTTGTATGTCAAAGTTTGTGTCAGATGCCTGTAGTCTGGTGTTCTGCCTCTGACAGTTACAGATTTCAGATATCCAGGGGTCACATAGAAAATGGGATGAGAATTGTGGGTTTGCATAATTACAATTTACCTAAAGTTGTAGCTTATGTTACTAATATGTAATGAAGGCATTTCTGGTAGGTTTTCCTTTCTCCAACATGTTCTTAATGCATTATAGTTTGTAGATGGTTATAGTCTGTTTTACCATCTTGCTACAAGTCATGGGGAGAGATGAGAAAGCCCTTAAAAGATTTAATAAAATGCTAGTGATTTATACAAAAACATTTGATATGAGATCATTACACAACTGTTAAATACATTGTATATTGAGACATTTTTATGTAGGTGTTCAATATCTCAAATATAGATTTTTTTTGTAACAGATTCAATACAGAAGCTGTTTTTACTATAATTACTGGCTCAGTGTAGCAACAGTTTAAGTATTCTGAACTATTTAGGTAATTCATCCTTGAGAATTTAGTGGAGATAAAAGCTTTGTAGATGTGAAAAACCCATTTGATTCCAAGCCATGGTTTGGAGAGGTGAGCAATGCTGACTGTAAAAGATTGAAAATAATAATAATAAGGAATTAATATTTGGTAGCTTTGAAAATGGTGGGCAAAATTGAAGGGAGAGAAGAATATCTGTGGTCAGTGAGTGATACAGAGGGAGACTGAAGGTCAGCCAGCACGTGTGGTTGTGCAGTAGACCTTTTTAGAAGATGTTGTGTTGTTTAAAAGAGTTTAGCATTTTCAGAAATTTCAAACATAAAAAAGCTTAACGAATTGGAGAATGAGAAAAGGCAACTGCATAAAACCTGGGTAAACAATTTTCACTGTAACACAGGTCAGTGATCCTTATTTACAAAGCTTTGAATGGTGGGTCATTTAAAATGGAGATGACTGATCATCCTGATCTGCCAGTAACCTCTTTGAAAGCCTCTTCCTGCACTTGGCCTCAGAGGGCAGCACCTTAGGCAGCACAGGAGGTATGTGAAGTCCCTTTCTTCACATAAGATGTAGACTATTAATGGAAACGTCTGAGATCATCTCAGTTGTAGAGTTATTTTAAAGGGATGTTCGGAAACACTTTCTGAGGATTTCCAACTGCAGCCCAAGCAAAACTTAGGAACAGAGAACAAAATCCAACTGGAACAGGGATTTTTCCTATGGAAAGAATTTGTGGGTTTTTAGAGCACGTTTGTTAGAGGCTTTGAACATCATCAACCAAAAACAGGACTGCATGGGATAGATTTGCAGGCTGCATTTGGTTCTCAGGCCAGGGATTTCATATTGAACAATAAAGAAGTTCCGTTAGTTCTGTCTAATTCTGGCTATTCAATTCAATTTCTGTAGGACAAAAATCAGACTAATGTGCTTTCAAACTATGTTGGCCTCTTACTAAGATAATGCTGATTTTACTGCAGGCTACTTGTAGATCACACACTACAAGAATGTAGGCTGTATGACATAAATGAGAGCATAATCTGTGTTTGGTTAGTTTTGGTAGCACTTTGGCTTGTCTAAAAGGATCGTTAGTTTATTCTTACAGCAATGATGTTAAACTCTCTGAACAGCCTAAGGAGAAAAAAATTCTGTGAGCTGTGCTACAGAGGAGGCATGGAAGGAAACCACAGTGAACGAAAATGAGATCAGGAATATGTTTTTCCTTGGTGGCACACACATGAGCCGCGCGTGCCTCTCTGACTGTGCTTTTCCAGTAAAGCAGTTTTCCAGCCTATCCAAGCTTCTTGGGGAGACTGAAAACATAACAAGTGGTAGCACAGGATTGTCTTTTCTCACCTTACGAGTCTGTGGCATTGCACAAGACTGACTTGCTTACAGCCACACTACACAGCTGGCTTGCTTGCATCCTCATACTTGCACATGAGAATCTTGTTGCAAGAAAAAAATCTGAAAGAATGTTACTCGTTGCAGAGCAATACATTACCAACGGACTTGTGAGTCAGCAGAATAAAAAGGGACAGGATATGCTTCCACTTAATATGTTGCCTTTTTATCTAGAGGAATGACATTTGTCACCTTACAGTGGCCTCGTTGCATAAGGAAGGATTGAGGAATAAGAGGAGGATGTGGCTGTGTGACTAACAGACAGCCAAACAATGTAGTGCCCTTAAACGTGAACCCAGTTCTGGAGCTGATTTGGCACTGTACTGAAGGCTGCAGTGGGCTGGTGTTCCATTGCCAAGCATCTGGTCAGTCCTCTGCTCCCTGAATTCACAGAGCCTTTGCCTGGAGAAATCTTGAAAGAAATCTGTGTTTGCAAGGGATAAAATATTCTGATTTTGCAAAATAAAAAAAGCAAAGATTTTTCCCACAGGGAATAGTAAGCATCTTTTTCAAGCAAGTCCATGAATATATTGCTACACCACTACCCTGATTTTGCTGTTTTGTTTGCTGACCATACACAGGCATTGATGCCATTTTTAATAGTACCAGATGAGTACTGAGGCAGACTTAAATCTGGTTCTTATCTTTCAGTATGGCTGTGGACTTGGATCTTTTTTTTTAAAGTTCTATTCTTTGCTGTGAAAGCAGACACTATTTATGAAATCAGGTCTGTGGAAAACATTGCAACAAAGTCCTTGCTAGGAAGGTGGTCCAGCTTGGTTTCTAAATCTGTCTCCTAAAAGAGCTGAAATTTCTCTTTTGTGTTTTAAATAGTATGTGTGAGTAGAGGCTGGGGAAATCTAGTGTTGGCCCTGCCCTGGCAAAATTACATTTAGCCCCTAGAGATGAATGCAGCAGTCTCTGTAATGTTTTAAAAGAAGCTGAGCTTGGCAAACCTTCAGCACGCACTGCCTGCATTAATGCAGAACAGGGCTATGGCATTACCTGCAGAATTCAGCAGAACCATACAATTGCAGTATATGATGCCAGAACCAAAGCCAGGAACCAACATGTGAGCCTCCCTCTCCTTTATGGGCAGCTGAGCAGCCCAGCAGCCTCATGGGCTGCCCTTGCAACTTCCTCTGCCGGCCAGCTGCGAGCTGATACAACTCACAGGGACTTCCACTTCCTGCTGCTCCTGCCTCTCAGCTCAGCAAGCGGGCTGAGAAAATATAGGGCTGCTCTTAGCTGCTGCTTCCCAGTTCTGAGCTTGAGCGTATGTGGATTTCATCACTTTGTCCGCAATCTACGCTGCCAAATCTTGTTAATGCAGCAGCCAGAGCATGCAGACTGCTCTGATCCCTCTCATTTAGGGGCAGTAGCCAGGCAATTGCATCACCAGAAGTACTGCCACACTGAATTTTACTGGCTATTTTCTGTCTTGTCTCAAAGCTAACTTGACCACAGAACTTCCAGTTCTTTGTTTCGCAGTTATTGAAATCACATTCACCTCTGTTTTATGAGGTCAGCTATGACAATATGATGCAAATTCAATGAACCTTTTGAACTAAGTTATGTTCTGCTCTTGTTTGCCAAAAGGTGAAAGCCCATTCTTTTTTTTTTTCTTTTCTTTTCTTTTTATTTGTTTTTTTGCTACTAAACTGAAGAACTGGATTCCTTAATTCCCCACTCAATTCAAACACGCTTCATTTCTGCTGGCGGGCAGCAGCAGCATGGAAGGTATTTTGAAGCATTTATTCACAGCTCCCTGGCTTCTGCTGGGTGTGCTTCCACCTGGGCTGTCACATGGACAGGTCCTGAGAAAAATAAAAAGCCACATCTGTCAATACAAAGTGAAGCCTTTTAAAAGTGTACCCAAGGCATCTCAGAGTAATCTAGATGAGTTCTGTTTTAAAACCATGGATGAAATAGAGCTGGAGAACATCACAATGTTTTTATCCTAATGTTTCTTTGTAGTTTATTAACTGTAGGTCATGTGTCACAAACAGCCTTTGTGTTGGTTGTTGTTTTTTCTCCTGGGAGTGACTTCCTTTGCAACCAAACACAAGCTCGGCACAGCTCCGAATTACAGAATCGCAGAATTGTAGAGGTTGGAGGGGACCTCTAGGGGTCATTGAGTCCAATCCCCTTGCAAAGCAGGCCCCCTACAGCCGGCTGCATAGGCAGGTGTCCAGATGGTCATTAATCCGTAGAAAGAGACTCCACTGTCTCTCTGCGCAGCCTGTTCCAGTGCTCCATCATAAATGAATACTAATTCATTGCTTTTTTTTGGCTATCCACATTTTACTTCCCTGTTCTGCAGGGGAATGAAGATTTTACACGTGAAATCTGTTGCAGGTGTTACTGTAATTCTTGTGCTGCTTTAATAAACAGCATTGCAAACAATGGGGAAAACATGTACTGTTAGCAGTAACTCTTGCAAAAGAGAATCACAGACCTTGGAATGGAAATTGAAATCTTTGAATTGGGAGACTGAGGTATTAAGGAATCCAGAAGTTCTCCAGTTTTGTAGCAAAAAAAGAATGGCCTTTCACCTTTTGGTAAAAACATATGTAACTGCCCATCCCTGTATGCACTGTTTAACTTCATCTGTGGTCTTTCACCAAGGAAGTCTGTGGGTTGTGAGCAAGTGCATTTGGTTTTCAGAAAATGCAGCTTTGCTGTGAAAGCATTGTCCTCTCCTGATCCGCTGCTTTGTTGGGTTCTCCCCTCTCCCTTCCTAGCCCTCTGCTGCTTTTGCTGATTGCCCCAAACCACTTCAGAGGGCTTGAAAGAGTGGGCAGGATGCTTTGGTACCATTGTTTACTCTTTGCTTTTCCTACTATTAAATATTTAATAGTAGCAGTAATACAGTGGAGGCAGAATCCTCTCCTAAAGGCTACAAAACATATCCTGCAAACCAGAGCTAGCTTTCCTATGCTGCTGCTGAGCTGTAGCTACACAGAGCCCAATAGCCTGGAGAATTACAAGTGATCATTAAAAAGATGATGAAAGAGCACTTTCTTTTCCTTTGGTTCTCATAGTTTTCTCTACATTTTAGCATATAGTCTGGCAACGAAAACCCAACTGTTGCTGTGAGGAGTTATCACATGGGCTCCAGCACCCATCTCCTTCATCAAAAAACCTTCTTGAGTGTGGGTCTTTTTGCTGTGCTTTGGGTTTTGTTGTTTGTTTTATTGTTCATTTGTCACTCTGAAAGGCTTATTATGATGTGGATGTTTGTATTCAGCTGTTGAATGCTGTGCTTTCCCTCCTTCTGTCATTCAAAACTCCCTGCCCATTATTCTTTTCCTACTTGGGATTATTATTATTATTATTATTATTATTTTGCATCCTCCAATGTTTGTACATCCATGGCTTCATTGCATTCCTCTGATTGGATACAGTAAAAACTGTTGCCCTGGAATTTCATGGAAGTGCAATTTGTATTTGCTGAAAATGTAATGAATTGTTTGCTGTCACATTCTTAGTCTGTGACTAATTAGATAATGTCTTCAATTGTTCTGACACAAAGAAGAGAAATAAAACAGGCTTTCCAATGGCTTTGCTTGGCTGGGTGTGGAAATTAAATGCCACCATTACCATCTTCTCTTTCCTGAAGTGGTTCTTTACTCCCCAGCCAGCAGCCAGTCTAAATGTTGCATCTGTGCATGGAAGTATGAGGAAAGTCAATTCCTTCATGATGGTTGCTGTATTTTCACATTGATGTTAGTGCACCCATCTGTATTACAGTTCTATCTGCCAAGCTGGCCAGTCCAATTTCAGCATAGTTCTTAAAACAAAACCTTCACTTTCACATATCCTTCCTGCCCAGACCCAAGTAATTGTATTTGGAGGAGAGAACCAAATACCACTCTTCCATTTTGTGTCCTTTTTCCTTGAGTCTCTAGCAGTACACTCTGCAACAGTTATTCACAAGTAGCTTCTTCCTTCATCATAAAATACCTTTTACTTATATCTAGAAAATATGAAATGCAGACTCTCTTCATCATCAGTTTCTTCCTGGTTTAGTGTGAGCACCCCTTTGTATTCTGTAAGTGAAATTAATGACTGCCCTGCAGAAGTGGCTGTCGGCTTGTAAGAAGACCATTGCAGTGGAGGGTGGGAAGGAAAGTGGCTGTATTTTCCACTGCTTCAATCGAAAAAGAGGAATGAAGGCAGTGTGGTTTCAGTGCTGTAAGTGGTAGTAGTGTGTGCGTATGTTGTACCCATCGGGGACTTTTGAAAAATGCATAAGCAGAAGTGGTGTTCATTTTTGCTTCAGATTCGGTCGTGTGCTCATGCCTGCTTTTCTGCAGAGCTGAAACGTGCTGCTCTGGCAATGTCAGGCACCCACGTATCTGAATTCTGCTGAGATGTAGAGGAAGGAGCTCATGTCTGAGTAACGTAGGGACCAGGACTGGAAATGGACTCTTGCTTTGCTACTGCTTCATTAACAAATGAAGTACTTAAGGGGGCTTACAGGAAAGCTGGAGAGGGACTTTTTATTAGGGCAGATAGCAACAGGATGACAGGAAGTGGCCTTAAACTGGAAGAGGGTAGGTTTAGACTAGATATTAGGAAGAAATTCTTTACTGTGAGGGTGGTGAGACACTGGAACGTGTTGCCCAGTGAGGCTGTGGATGCCCCCTCCCTGGAAGCACTCAAAGCCTGGCTGGATGGGGCTTTGAGCAGCATCGCCTAGAGGGAGGTGTCCTGCCTATAGCAGGGGGTTGGAACTACATGATCATAAAGGTCCCTTCCAACGCAAACCATTCTATGATTCTATGAAACTTGAGAGCTTTTCTGTTTGTGCTTACCTGGTGTAGGGAACCTGCTTTGGCAGGGGGTTAGACTCTATGATCTCTGGAGATCCCTTCCAACCCCTATGATTCTGTAATTCTGTGATTCTGTGTTCCCCAAGCCATGTGGATGGCAAAGACCTGTTGCCTCCAGTCACTCTGGGGTAGGATCTGTAGCAAAGATTAGGTTTCAGGTCTTGCTTGGGAACAACCTACCAGCAATCTCACAAGGAAGAGAAATATTGACAGCTCCCAACCACTATTTTTTTTTTTCCTATTAAGCTTTTGGACAGCATACTAACCACATGTAAGACCTACTGCTCTGAGCTGAGAAACTGTTTATTTCAGTTTCTTTTCTTTCTGAAAAGCAATGCATTTTTCTTTGGTGGATTTAAAAAGAGCAGTCTGGACAAGCACTGAAATAATCATCCCAATTTATGTTCTGAGGTCATTAATCACCTTTAATTTGATTCGGAAAATAACTTGGGTTGATGAAATGCAAATGAAACTTACCTATGATAGTATCTGAATGCTTGCTGATGCCAAATGCTCCTCGTGTATGAGCAAGTAGGCGATGCTGCAGGGGAAGATAAACGTAAGTTATCTGACTTGTCTTAGTAACTGTTTTGTGATTGCCCCGGCTGATAGCAGGTGATTAGAAAGTTGATGGGGATTTTTGTTTGCTTGTTTTCATTTTGTAACTATTTGCATTGTTGCTTAATCAAACCTTAAAAGAACATCTGTCTCTCTACTGGCAATGAATAAATGAATGTGACTTTGCTGAGTAATTGAAAGAACGAAGAATGAAAGAAAGGGCCAGGTTGTTGATGGTATTGTATAGTGTTGTAATACCAAAATATTTGTTCCTTTTGTTACAGATTGCAGAAGGGATGGCATACATAGAAAGAAAAAATTACATCCATCGAGACTTGAGAGCAGCTAATGTTCTGGTTTCAGACTTACTGATGTGCAAAATTGCTGATTTTGGACTAGCTAGAGTCATTGAAGACAACGAATATACAGCAAGAGAAGGTATGTACTTTTATGTTTGCCTTTAAAACTTCAGCCTCTGGGAAGCAGTGGGACTGTATCTAAATATAATATGGTCATCAAGGACAGAAAATGCCATAACAATTTCCTAGAGGCAGCATTTTAAACTTAAGGAAACAAATAATCTTTCTGTGCTTCCCGGGCTTGTGGAAAACTGAATTTACTATATATATATATATATATATGTGTGTGTGTGTATGTGTGTGTGTGTATGTATATATATATATGTATATATAATTTCCTCTTTTCAAAGGAAATTAGGAAATGTACAGTTTTTTTCTAAATTGAACAATTTGATTATACATCCACAGCTCCCATTCCACTGAATTAAATGCTGAAAAACTATGAATTACTTTTTCTTCACATTCTAAGTGCCATGTGCACCACCTGTCCTCTACAGAAAGGAAGCATCCCCAGTAGTTGCAATTGTTGAGATAACCTTTTGCAGAACTGGTTATCTTTTTAAGCTATGTCTGTTTGGGAATAACTGAATGTGAAACACATTGAAATGTGTTAAAATGCACACTGAAGCTTGATTGGCTTTCTTTAAAGTGGTAAAAGTTAGGTAAAGTCTTGTGAAGTTCCAGCTGATGGGAATCGTAAGATTATTTTTTTTTTTCCCTGACAGCTGGGTAGAAAGGAGAATGCTTACTGCCACTGTAGCAAAAATTCACAATGCTAGAGAGGCAAGAGGTGCCATGTATGAGGGTTGATCCAAAAATTATGCCTCTTGTTTCATTATGTTGGCCTATCACGTCAGAGGTAGATGTTGGTGGCATGGCAGTGGAGGCTGAACCTTCCTGACAGTGTTCCATTATATTTGTTGTGTAACAGACGGCAGCAGGACAGTCTGACAAATGGCACAGGATAAGGAAGTGTGGATAAAGCAAAGGTGTCATTGATTTCCTCCATGTGGAAAAAAAAAATTGCCTTTGACTGATTGAAACTGCATTTTTTTTTTAGGTGCAAAGTTCCCTATTAAGTGGACAGCACCAGAGGCAATTAACTATGGATCTTTCACTATTAAGTCTGATGTATGGTCATTTGGGATTCTCCTCTATGAAATAGTTACATATGGAAAGATTCCTTATCCAGGTATGGATGTATATTTATACTGTGTCTCTGTATTTACACTTCAGTGTTAAAAGGCAAATAAAATACCCAGGGAAAGGAGGCTGAGGGAAGACCACTTGGTCTCTTCTCACTGGTGACAGGTGACAGGACTAGGGGAAATGGCCTCAAATTGCTCCAGGGTAACGTTAGGTTGGTATCAGGATCAAAACTTCTTTACTGAAAGGGTGGTTAAGCACTGGAATAGGCTCCCCAGGGACGTGGTTGAGTCACCATCCCTGGATGTGTTTAAAAACCATTTGGATGTGGTGTTCATGGGCATGATTTAGTGGAGAGAGTTCGGGTAGTATGGTTAGGTTGTGGTTGGAACTGATGATCTTTAAGGTCTTTTCCAACCTGAGCAATTCTATGATTCTGTGAAAGAGCCAGCATTTGACAGCAGCAACACCAGTGATGTGGAAAACATCAAGCAGGTAAAGTTCATGTTTTGAAAACTTTTAATCACCCTATGTATAGGCCATGTGCATCTCTTGGGTAAATCTTAGTGAATGGACTAACAGCACCATGAATGAGGAATCATTTGTATATGTTCAGTAGTTACCACTGAGCTGCTACAAAAGCCACTGTCTTTTTTTTGATGTAATATTGGAAAGTACTAAGAAAGTGTTTTTTCACAAGCAAATAGGCTCAAATATTTTGTCAGTTAGCTAAAGAAAAGCGAGCCTAAAGCAATGTGTTGATGGACCACTAGGAGTAGATACACTTGTTTCCTATGGTTCAGATACAAGGCCCCAGTAAGGACATTCATAATGGCTACATTATGTAGCTGTGAAATAGTTTGGTGCTTTGTTTCATTTTTCTTTCTGCTAAACAAATTATCTACTAATGTTTCCAACACAGAGTAATGGCTTGGGTAGAGCTTTGTGCATAGAAAACTGTTGCATCTCAGGCACAGCTGATCAGCTAGGAGCAAGCAGACTGCACTCAAGCTTACTGACATTATACAAAATTAACCTAAATTCTCCTATCTTGTGGGCAAAGGGAGCAATTACAGCTGTATTCACCTGTAATGCTCACCTCCACTTAGTAGATGGAGTAACGTCTGAGAAGCCTTAGAATCCTGCAGCTGGCAGGCAGTGAAGGAAGATGTCAAAGGGTGAACTTGGTGACTGAGAAGACTTAACACTTCTGAGCACAATGATGCAAGACCTCACGTGAGACTCAAGCAGCAGGGGAAAAGGTGATGGCAGCCAACTTTACATTACGTGAGGGAAGAACATATCAGCTTTCCATGCAAGAGGTAGAGTCAAAACAGACACTCTGATGGCTCTGCAAGGCTCTGGTCCAGGGAAGCACTTAAACTCAAGAGCAGCTCCCTCAACTACAAGACGTGATAGGGCTGCTTACACAACTAAATGTTTAAACATATGCTCAGGGTAATTATTTAGGCAAGGGATATAAAATATGTGCCTAAGTAGTGGGTCCTCCCAAACCTATTCTAGAAAAATGCTCATGTCCCCAAGGAAACATCAGGTGGAAGCTGTATGCACCAGGGTAAGGTGTGATTCTTCCCACAGCTGGAATACTTTATTTCCCATTAGCTCATGTCCAGACACTGGCCTATGCTGAGATGGCTTCCTAAAGTTATTTCTGAATGCCTTGAAAATTGTCCTTCCCTGAGCAAAGCTACAAGCTCACCTGGAAACCAACACTACGAAAACATAAAGCCCAAACCGGTGCTTAATCCTGCAGCTAAGCCTGCTGTCTCTTCAGCTCTGTAAAATCTATCATATTTCTAGTTTAAGAGCAAAATCAATTGGCACAACAAACACTGTACTGCTGTACTACCGTGGGAAAATTCTTTTTCTAGGGGAAGTCTGGGCTGTATTATTATTTTTTTTTTTTAAGTATGGAAACATTTTTATGAGCGTGATAAATAAGCCATATGCTGTGGATTCATTTGTCAGACAGCAATTTGGTGGGGAAGCCTCTAGACTGCATAGTGAAAGATTTTAATAATTCTCAGGCCTTGTTTGTGTTAAGCTGCAAGAGGGATATATGTCTATTTTAAAGAAAAGTGTAAAACAAGCCACCTAATAGACAGAAAGTTAACACTGAAGAACCATTAGGACAGCAAAATAAGTGGATGACATGAAGAAATGTGACCAGTTTGGGCAAATTACCCCAGCATGGCAAAAGTAAGTTATAGGATGTAACTGCAGCCACTGGGCAGAAACAGTAAATGGATTTTTCAATTCTAATGGGAACACAAGAATTGAAAATAATATTTTGAATAACCTCTGGCAATTAGCAAGCTTTCAGCATAAAGCTGCATTTGAAAGGCTGTGATTTATGCTAGCAAAGAAAATCTAATTGGACAACTGGGTAGGATTTGCAGTGCACATAGTGGATGCACTACAAGGAGTTTAGGGTAGATAAGTAAGCTGTTTTTGGTTTTTTTTGTAAGAAAACACATGTTCAAGTATGTTCATTATGTATTTAGTATGAAATAGTGACAAAAGGCTTTTCAGTTTTGTCTTTTGAACTTGAAGAAAAAATATTTGTTAAATAACTAACTGTTTAAGTAAGTTAACTAAAGCATTACTTGTTGTTGGCATTCAGCATGTAGCGATTATTCCTTAAAGACAGTAGATCTAAGCACAAGCCAAAAAGGTACTTTAACTCCCAGCGTTGGTCCTGTTCAACACAAAAGCCTAGGAGCATCAGTCCCCATGTGTTGTAGCTGGCTAAGGCTTCGCATAATATGACCAACTGTTTCAGTGAGTATATTCTAAACTTCTTTAAGTTCAAGCACTCAGATCACTGTTCTCTGTAAAAATACTGTAGTGGTTTGCTTTCCGTATTTATTTTGGCTTTGCTTTGCCAATATTGCTCTGTGTTCTGTGAAAGCATCCCATGGCCCTGCTGGAGAGCTGCAGTCTTGGGCATAACTGCCTGCATGCAGCATTCAGGCTGAGGAACAGCCAGCAGCTGTCAGGGCTGGAATGCCCTTCTCAGCGTAGATAAAGTTCTCACTGATAGAGGCAAATATCCAGGCTGAAAGATGGTCCTGGCATAATTACTCCATTGGGTTACACAAACTGTACAGAGGAAGGGGCAGCTGAAAGGCAGGAAGCAGTTCTCTTGTTGGCCCAGGATGGATTCACTGGAATCCCAGTGAAGGATTGCTAAGTATAAGTGATCAAATCACTCTGAACCAAGCTCTCAAGGACCTGAAAGGAGGAAAATAAGTAGGAAACAGGAGGAGGAGTGTAGCAGGCCACTCTCACAGGACTGGTCCTTGAGAGGCAAATGAGACAGAAGCTGCACTGCTGGTAGTTCTTTTTCTGAGAAAAGGAATAGAGAACAATAATTGAGAAACAAAATAAAACTCAGCACAGCTGATGTTTTTGCACAGCACAAATAGTATGAGGAAGAGGAGAGAGGAAATTGCCTGTTATATGTAACAGTATCAGTGATGTCCATTATCTTGCAATCGGCAAGTTACGCAAAAGACAATGTAGGAAAAAAAATCTGCAAGCTTCTTAATACAGCAAGGTTGCATTAACATGAGGGATTAGTCCTGTGGTGAGACAGTTATGCTGCTCGCTGCTGGCACAGAGCAAACAGCTTGGAACCTCTGCACCTAGGAACACAAAGGAAAGTATGACACAGGTGGCCAGGGTGGGCACCTGGCTGTGGCTCTCACCAAAGCAGAGAAAACAGTGGCGGGATGGATCAGTTCATCAAAACTTGTTTGGTTGGTTTTTTTTGAAGGTATGAGCAATTCAGACGTGATGGTCGCTCTTCAGCGTGGGTATCGAATGCCACGTATGGAAACCTGTCCGGCTGAGCTTTACGATATCATGAAAACATGCTGGAAAGACAAAGCAGAAGAAAGGCCAACATTTGATTACCTACAGAGTGTACTTGATGATTTCTACACAGCAACAGAAGGGCAATATCAACAGCAGCCATAGAAAAAAAGACCGCTTTTTTCCTATTGACATGGATCATTGGCACAGACTATTACTTGGACAGACTGCTGTAACCAATTACTTTGAGTTTGGACATCTTAAGTGAGTGTGGAAGCTGGAGTGCTGAAGGAAAGAGTAATTCTGCAGCAAAATAATCATGCTTTTTTGGTGGTCAAAGAAGTTCTCTTTAAATGCTTGGTGTTTTGCAGCTGCAGAAACATCCCAAACTGAGCAGACCTTTTGGATTGAGAAGGGAGACAGAAGGAAAACTTATTCACCTGTGCCATTTTTCAAAGCCTTCTTTGAAAGGAATATATTACAAGGATCCCTTCATTAAAGGCATACACAAATAACAGCTTTCAAAAGAAAAAGGAACAACCCCATGTCTTACATGTTTACGTTGTTCTTCATGACAAAGTCATGACAAATGCAGCATATTATTAAAATTTTTTCTGTATCCTTGTTATTTCACACTAGTGAACACCATCATCTCTTGTCAGACTTTCTAAATGGTGGGATGATTTCTTTTAAGGAAGGGCTATGGATGTAGTTCCTTACGTTGAAAACAATTGTTTTACTGCTGTTACTCCTGAAATTTAAAATCCTTTTCAAAGCAATGTAACAGCCCTCTTGGATGCAGAAGAGCATCCATGAAGGCAAACTCAACAGCGTGCCCAGCTCTGTGTTCAACCTCCAGTTTCTCACAAGGCCTAAGTCATCATCTGAAGTCAATGGGAAAGCACAGGATGGTGAAGGAAGTTCATACATTCATTGCAGTCACTGCTACCCATGAAAATATTTTAAGATTAATTTTTAATCATCTGTGATTATTCAAGAATATTTCTTAATTTTCGCTGCTTCAATCAACTAACCCTAAAGCTGTTTTAAAGCTAAAACTAGCTCAAGCACAGCCCAAAACAATTTGTGGAGAGATGCAATGAGATTTTAAAGTTAAATTGTAGAGACACTATAACTTTCCTCCTATATAAATCTGTAGTTCTAAAAGGAAATGCAGTTTGCTATGCTCTATACATCAAGTTGTTTTTATCAAAATGACCAAACAGATGAGCTAGTGCAATTACAGTACACCTACAGTATAGATGCTTGGTTTTTTTTTTTTTGGTGACACTGGCTCTCACCATTGAAACCCAGGACATCTTTGCCACCTCTCACCTTATTCAGTTATTCAGGCAAACGGTACTTTGCAGAAGCTTCAGACTCTTTTCATTAAGCTTTGGTGTGCCTGCAGCTAAAGTTCAGCAGCATCAACAATCATTGCTTTTTCTCCATTGGCTTCCTTCAGTCAAACCATGCTGTTTAAGCAGACTATCAGTTAAATATGTAAATATTGTTTCTATTATATGGTGATTTTTAATTTTAATAAACACTTAGTCTGAAACAAGTTGTACAGTAGTAATTTGGGACAAAAAAAAAACCCTGATATTCTGTCTGTAGCAGTAACTTCATGTAGAACATCTGTTCATTACCATTAATGAGTTTATTTTACAATGGTAAACATTAATGGATGCTGCTTGCTTTATATCAGTTCAGCCACCAAAGCAGCCACCCATTTCTGCGTCTCTGCATTCCTTTTTGAAGGGGAGGAAGAGATTTAGTCTTCAGCTGTCCTTTAAAGCAGCACCTCCACATCCTGTAACAGTAACATCCTTTAACATTGTGGAAAAGATTACAGATAAAAATTGGTAAGAACTTCACTACAGGTTTTGTTTTAATTTAAGGGAAAAAAAAAGGTAGACACCACAACCTCGTTTTTCAAACCATTTCCTAATGTCAACAAAAGTATTCTGGGAAGTTAGAGCATGCATGGAAAGAGGCCTTGCTCAGAGAATAAAATATTATTGCTAGTATTACACAAGCCTGCTCACATAAAATCTTAACCAGTGAGAACTTTATTAAAGCACAGCAGAAATATTTCATTTGAAATATTTAGCTTTAGCCTGCTGTTTGACTATTGTTGTCCTAGAGCAATTTGTACTTAACCTTCTCATTCAAGGGATCGGCAGTCAGTGTATCATAGTGCAACACCAAAATATTTTTTCAGTAGTTGGAATAGTTGTGTCAGAGAAGAATATTTTAGAAATTCTACCAGGTAGGGAGTGTAGACTTTTAGAACTACTGGTGCAAGACAACCTATTTTTAAAAGAAACTGTTTAACACACAATACAATCGAGCACTGGCTCAAGTCCCCCCTCTTCAGACAGACTGAAGACTCACCAGAGCGATTGTTCATCACTGTATTTGAACAGCCTGCCCCAAAGAAACTGTAGGAGCATTCACATCAGTGAAGGGCTGTTACAGTGTCATGCAGGAAAGCTGCACCACCTAGTGACTTCTGCACGAATGTTCTCACGCCAAACTGAGTTCCTTTCCATCATGAAAAACAGCACAAATTTATATAAGAGCTCTGCTTTGCTTTAGAGCAATTCTTCAACTCCTACAGGCACAGTACTTTCCCAGCAGTTAAAAAAGACTTCTCTCACAGACTGAAATGGTTGTAAGAAAACTATTTTCAGATTTACCATGCTCCAGTCTTGCTTTACATTGAGTTGGTAGATACAGGTAAGTTACAACCAAAGTTGTGTTTCTTTAAACCTGAAGACCATCATATGTCAATCACTATGGCAGTTCAACCTCATCTTATGACCTTCCCTAATCTTTGGCTTATAACCTTTATAAAATGAACAAAGCTTAATATAATAATTGAAAGTTTTATTTATAATAAGTTTTTCAAAGTTTAACATATACACTTAGTGGAAATTAAAGTGATATTAAAACAAGTTCCTTTACAAATTTAGCTGAAAAAATAGCAAGTAGATAAATAAGACCCCATTTTCTTTCTTTTATGAGGTCTTATTTGGTCAGTTTAGTCCCAGGAGGGTAGTTCTCAGGTCAAAGTTACAGAATTTTTGAAGAAGCGAGCTGTTTTAGCCACTTGTAACAAGCTATCTCATTTCTAGGAATCAATAACAAGAAAAATAATTTATAAAGGTATCAAGCAACAGATGAAGAATATTCCACTTCGTGTGAATTGCATATAAGTACAAGAGACCCTGATAGCAGTTACTTAAGAATTTAAGATGTATAAAACACTGATTTTTAATATTGATCCATCTCAAATAACATCTCCATATCAACCATAAGAGCAGAAGTTCAGGGTCCATACTTACATGGCTCTAAACCTAATACAATTTAACTGACAAATGTTTAATAAAACATTTAACATAATAATAAAGAGGACATCTAAGAGTAAAAAAAGTACCTACAAACAGTATGAGATTGATAAAGCAGTCCAGTAATTGCTAACTCTGTTAATCGAATATTATTCCTTTGCTTTATGAGCGAACAGTAAGTGTTTTCTTGAGGTTGAAGCCTCTTCATGCTTCCCCCAGCCTCTGCCAAGAGGTGTGCCAGCAGTACCTGCTACTGTGGATTTCAGGTTAGCCAACAAACCTCTCCTGGGTTTCTGCTGTTTTGAGTCCTCAATAGAGAAATTTTTTTTGCATCCATCAAGTTCTTTTTGCAGGGAAGACACTGTTTCTTCAAGCTCAAGAACACGTTTAGCCCAGTTCTGGAGACTACTCATTTCTTGATCCTGTGAGCATAAGGTTGCATTAGCTGCATGAACACTCAAGTCTTTTTCATAAAAGTGACTTCCTATTTCAGACAATTTTATTGTTTTCAGTAAACAACCCTACGATTACTATATCAAGTGGCTATTCAGCACCCGTTTCTTCTGGATTACTTTTACATAATCAAGAGAATGGCAAACTACTAGGCCAACAGATCTACTGAGGGTCTGACTGAATAAACGGACACTAAAATGCTCAGCCACACCATGTAAACAATTTCATTTGTTCTAGGTATCAAATAAAGAAGTCTTTCCAGTATCCAGCTGCAAGCTTACTATTGAAATAAAACTGGTCAAATCAAAATTCATATCATAGTTACAAAGTCTGCCAACCAGAACTGAATAACTTTCTTTGAGTGAGTAGAACACAGTTTAAAAACATTCTCTAGACTTCATGGTTAACAAGAAAACATCTTCCTAAGTCTTCAAACCAATTAGGAAAAATGAAGTTGAATATAATTAGTTTTCCATCTCAGACTTGGAACTTCAATGCAGAATGTAATTTAATATCCACAGAGAAAAAAAACACAGCAACCTTCCACATGGTTTCATTTGCAGTTTACAAATGAGGCATAGATGCAAAACATCAAGAAGTCATTTTTTTCATTTTTTACTTTGACAACCATACCTGCCCAAAACTATCAGCCAGCTCAGCCACCTCTGCAGGAGGGGTAGGACAGGATTCAAGCCAAAACCCACAGGTTTTGTTGCAATTAACACTAGTGTACCTACAGTTTGCTTGTCTTCAGCAAAACACATCATGATTAGAGAGAATTCTGCAAGAGTTCCAAGTTGTATTTTCTGCACTTGACAACAGATTAGGGCATCTTTAGGTCAGCAAGAATTGTCAGCACAGTCAGTTTCCCTGTTGACTAAGTCCATCACTTAATAATAAAGGAATGGAAAGGATTTTATAACACCGTACACAAAGCCAAGGTGTGAAATCTGAGGGCTGTAAGCTCAAAAACAATTACTAAGACTGAACAGTGTTTTTACATGTGCAAACATGTAGAAACAGCCAACATAACTACAGAAACAAACCATGTTAAAGTTGTATTGAAAAGGCTAACAAACCTTAAGCATGATTGTATGCTTCAGCCTGCTGTTCTCTTCTGCCATTTTTCTGTAGCCTTCATTAGCTTCCAGCAGTGTTTCATTTAATTTCTGTATTTTAAGCTTCAGAGATTTTATAAGCTGAAAACAGAACCCATACACACTCAAGTTTCAAGATACCATATTTCATGAGCTTAGTTCATGACTAGAACTGGTACATACAATGAAAGCCTTTCTGATTAATACTAAATAGCACAAACTAAGATTAAAGTAACCAAGATGACTGCTTCTTCCAAATCCTGATGTCCAAATCCACAATTTCTAGCAAGACACATAGCCAGAGTATTCAAGGGCCATTGTGCTAAAGCTAATGGATTGCACAGACCTTGCAACCAAAGAACATCAGCACAGACTTCTAGAACAATCTGCTCCTTTTCCATAAGGGTAGTTAGAAGAATTCTCTCTCATCTCATGTTCTGGAGTGAAGTTACAACAGAAAGCCTCACTTTCTGATGGGAAGATGGATTTTAATATTGACAGATTGTCTTCAGAGGGGAAAAAATTCCAAACCAGAAATACTGTATGGATTTACATCAACACAGTTGTAGGAAAAACTTCTAAATTGCTAAATAAAATCTGTTAAACATAGACCAAGGTGAGTGGGAGGGAGAAAAGTAGTCAATCACTCACACATGCACAGATACTACAAGGCAAAGCAGTGGAAGGGCATTAATCAAAGTAGCTGCTTTAATCTATGGTCATTCCAGTTATTGCCAGGCAGCATGGCAACCAAAAAGAATCAATACTGAATGCTCTTATCAAGCATTGAAGCCAGATTTGCTTTCTGGCATCAAAAATTTGAAACTGACATAGGAAATGGAAAATGTTGTAGAGCTATCAAGACCAGGAGCAGAAAACAAATGCCGGGGCCATAAAACGAGACAGTAAGTTCGGTAAGGAAAAGTTATTTTTGGACTATACTTTTTCAATAGGAATGGATTTAAGTTCCCTTTCCATGGTATATTAGAACCAGCTGGAACTGTTTCTCTAAATCTTACTCTTATTTGTTATAAGTGAAAGGAGCAAGCCTCATTATTTCCCTTCCCTCCATCTTCTTTAAACATGGGAAACTAGCTATAGCCTTGCAAAAAGGTTGTGTGATGTGTATACTAGAAATATCTTTCTAAAAACAATATTGTTTTCCATAACACAACTGAAGCCCACAACTTCAGGGTCTACATGGTATTCAGAACTGGAGAAATCTTGTTTGTTTCAGGAGAGACCTCACTCGTTACCTAAACTTAAGTGGATAGTGGAATTCCATACTGGTTTAAGGCAGTATTTTGGCTCTAGATCTAATCTGCCATCAGATTCTTCAGCTCCCCTGTGTGTGAAGGCAGCATTTCCAAAATGAGAGCACTGAGGCCGTGGCAATTTTTACAATGCATTCCAACATAAGTCCCCAACTTCCCCTCCTCCAACCTTGCATTATGATTGCCACATGACTTAACATAGTAGTAGATACCTCTAACAAACCAAAGTCAGAACACAGCCAGTCTCTGGCACGAATCATCCACAATCAAATAGTGGGTTCTTTTATAAACTTGACACCCACTTGCAGGAATTTTCATGCTTCTTTTTCCTTCCCTTAGAGTGCAATTCTTTAATTACTGAAACCATGACAGAGTTCAGGACTGCTACTCCCAGATTTGCTAAATAGTAAGCAAGAGCTACCTCATCTTTCTCCATGCATTGTTTCTGCAGTCCTTCATTGGCTCTCTTCATTATCTTGTCTGTAAGATCTACAGACAAAAGCAGTTTGATTTTCATACAGAAAACAAAAAGTGATTTGAATTACAAATAGCCAGGTTAGATTCCCACCTGGTTCCATACCATTTTCAGTAGTCAGTATATCTGAACGTGGACTTTCCAGAGTCAACAGCCTTCCTGACTGTTCATGAAGTTGCATTTCCAACTGCAATATTTTACTCTCTCGATCCTGAAGAAAGAAGAGGACATGGCAAAATCTGTCTGAATTTCCACTCAACCCCATGCACTACACCCTGTCCTCTATACTACATATGCATATGCAGTTTACAAAAATCATTTTGGGTGGAATTTGCAATGACTGTGGCTGAGAAATCACTGTTAAGAAATGTTGCTCTGATCACAGGAGGAAGTTATTTACACAGGATACTCGCTCAGTTCTGAGGATCTTCACACTCTTTGTGCTATGCAAAGGAAAAGCAACTTACTGACACCAGCCACTGGATAGTCCTAGGTGTGAGTACATTCATGTTAAGTGCTCTCCTGCATAAAATTTATTTCTCATCATTGTTTCTTATCATGTAAACTCCTTCCAGAACTGTGGACCCAGAGACCACTATAAATAAAATAGCTATCCTGTGCTAAATTGCCCACCAGCCCTTTCAGACCAGCTTTTTACTTTACACTCTCCAATTCCAAGAATTTTCACATAGCCAGACTATTGTGTACAATAGCCCTCAAGGTGTTGTAATCATTGCATTACAGAGATAAATACAACTTGGATTTAATTGAATCTTTGCTCTCAAAGATCGTGAATTTTAGATATACACTATAGGTAATGTTAGACAAAAGTCTCTGTCCCTATGGTAAGAATTAGCAAGGCTGAACCACTACAGCTACTTTGAATGCTCAGTGTTAATGCACGATTCCTGAGCAATTCTGGAAAGTTGGAAAGTTAGCTTATCAGCACAGTTTTTAGCAGTAGTCAAGTAATACCTCAACTTTCTCCTGTTCAGCTATAAATTCTTCTATGGGAACATAATGGTCTTCAATTTGTTCCATTGCACACATGTATGCATGCTTCTTGATGGCTTCTTTGTACATTTCAAATTTGCTCTCCAGTTTTTCTTCATAGCTGTCTTTCATATCTTCCAAGCGGTTGCTGAGAAGGAAATATCAGTCTTATTTAATATACAAGCATTCCAGCTACTACAACTTGACTACACATGACCAAATTGCAGTACCAGTTATTTATCTAATTATAGATAGCGAAAGTAAGAGATTAAGAAGTATTTTTCTGCCTTTTGTCATTTTAATACTCAACGATCCTACCAGATTTGCTGGTATGATGTTTCGGTATACCAAAAAGCACGCTATATGCAATGTATGTGCACTTAATCCCAGAAGTCAGACCTGGTGTGGTTATTCTGTGGTTATTCTGATCCCTTCTCTTCAAGGTGTCAACAGAAGTATGCCTATTAAACACAGCCACAGATATCAGCACAAACTACATTGCTCTTGTTTGAAGATGAAAGCCATAGTAGCAGCAGATCAAGAGTAAAAGCATCCGTGGTTCTTAAATGGTTTGCCACACTGTTGTACCTAAGCACTTAAATCAGGTGCATGAATCTCCAGTGACACTAAACTTTGTATCTCATAACTGAAAAACTGGTAACTTAATACTAAATATTAATATTCCATTTCAGCTAGAAGCAGGCACTAAGATGGAAATTGCTACTGCAGAGAAATGCAGTGCTTCATCATCACGAGACACCTTTGTCAACTAACTTGGTCCACACAAAAGTCACAAGCACTTTATCTCACACACAACAGCTCCCTTTCTCTAAACTCCTTCTTTTCCTCCTGTAAACTACAAGCAGACAAAGACAAATGCTCAAGTGATTTTATCCCTTATAAGATTAAAAAAACCTTAATCTGAAATCAAACTGTTAAAGTCTGCTGATACATCAGAGATGCACAAGTGCTTGTAGCTAAGTCTCTGCTGCTTCTACGACTGCTAGAAAAATCAGATGTCCCCATAATATTTTAAACTAGATGCTTTAGGTCACATCTTACAATTTATGTTTCTCAGATCTTCTAATTAAAAAAAAAAATCCAGCAGCATGTAATGGTAGATGTCATTACACCCAATTAGGCCTGATATTTGAAACATTTTTCCAGGGAAGCTGGGCAGGAGGGGCAGATATCTTTCATGGTTTGTTCTTTTATTAAAGATAAATGACAAATTCACGCTGCTTTATTATTTCAAGTTACAGAAGGCACACAGTCTTGCCACGATTTAAAACACTGGCCCAGCGGAGACAAAATGTCAGTCTAACAGATAAAAATCATCACTAATAGTTTTGTGTGTTTGGCCAAAGGACACGACAATTTTAAAGATAGTGCAGGTGTTAAACCATAGAGCATGCAGTTGGCAACTTAAAGTTAAGTAAGTGTTTGTTAGTAACTCAAACAGCAAGAAACTGATTTCAAGAAGAGAAGAACAAAGAGGAAGTGAATTCAGCTTGAGCAATCTGGATACACTTGAAAAATTCCCCAAGTTAATAACAAATTACTGTGGCTGCCTGCATTACTAGGATACTAAAACAAGAAAACTTCATTATTCATCCAGGAGCAAGAAACCAGAAGGAAAGTTCAAAGAACTGCAATTCAAACCACCTGAAGCACATGCATTTATATTAGCATACTGCGACCAAGTGCCTGTTTGAGAGGGATCACATGCCTCGAGTTCAAGTAACAGTCTTCTGCATCTATTAAGTATGGATAACAAGACAGGACAACCTTTGTCATTACAAATTAAATTAAGTTCAACAGAAAGCAACATTACCTTTTTATTGTACACAGGAAGAGGCTGATCTGTAAAACAGTTTAATATTCCTTCTTCCTTTTTCAACTGAAGGTTTGAAACCAGCCAGCCCTAACTTCTCAAAACAGCACAAGCATGCATATCTTACATATACACACACATGTATACATAAGTGTCTGTACTTATAAATGGGGCATTGTTTCAATTTTGAATAGGACTGTAATATGACTTGCCTCCAGGCTTCCTCTGTTTCCAGCAGCTGTCGGAACATTGCTTCTGCCATCTCTCTACGTACGTTCACCTCCAGAAGGAGTTTGCTTTGCCTCTCTGCGATTAGTTTCTCTTTCAGGTTCTCTGCAGTTTTCAAGAGATCCTAAATTTAACAAAATTCAGTTGAGAAAATAAGCTAGATGTGCATTTCAATGTGCAGGCATTAATACAGCCAAGACATTCATAGAAGGCCTTCCTACATGCATCTTTTCATGGAGGCTGTACCAAGGATTAAACATTATCACATTTGAATTTCTTCTACTGCTAAGCCAACCACCTTCCCTCTTCACTGTTTATGTTATCAAAATAAAATTGTGGGTATATTTTGGCATTCAAATATCAACTGGTAGTTTACTGCCATCGGATTGCATAGCTTTGTTCCTAAAATGACACATCTCGTTGCTGTTCTCAGAAGAGCATGAGCAGCTAAATAATGCTGTGTCTTAAACACAAAAGTTTACAGTTTTCATTTGATACAGCTTCTAGTCTCTCTCTTACAGCACATTCCTAATATCAGAGCTAATACTAGTGGCCTTTGGTACAAGTTTTAGTAGATGCTTGTCTACCTCATGACTCAGAATGGTGATGTCCACTTCCTCTTCTGCAGAGGTTTCATTACTGTCAGGAAAGTCATCCACAGACATGTTCACATCAAAATGTACAATAGGTTTGCCATCACCTCCAACTAACTTCGGTGGAAAATCACCTAAACTTTTTGGTAGGACAGCCTGGATAACCTGAAAAACGCAGAGTTGAACACACTGATTTATTAATGCCATCAATACAGCAGATGTCAGAATAGCAGAAAAGTAGCAGAAATACATTGTTGTAATTACAATATTTAATGATTACAAGAACATCAAAAATGCTCATGGCTTTTAGCAGACAAAAACCATCAGTACAGAAGGTAAAACTTCAGTATTGTAGCAAAGTGGAAATGGGAAAAATCTACCAGAAAATATAGGGGGATGCATAGAAAGGTGTTTTCCTAACCCATTAAAATAACACCAAGCTTCAGAGCATTTTCCTGAAAAGCTGATAAAAGCTAAAGGCAAACACTGCAAAGCATTTACTGCTTCCTGAAATACTATACCCAGCAACTCATTCTAGTTAAGCAAACGTATGTATGTACATCACAGCATATTAGAGAAGCTTGAGCCTCAGAGCACGCTCTTATTTTGTCATGAAAGCTGCAGATAAAAATTATTCAAAAAATCTCTGAGACATCTGTGATGAGTGGCCTGCAGCTCCTCACAGGGAGCTCTGTTTGCTAGTGACAGCTACAGGACCTTAAGAAACAGCATGAAAATCAAGGAAGGGTCACGCTTGGTGTTAGGAAAGGTTCTTTATCAGAAGGCAGTCAGAGCAGGCTGCCCAGGGTAGTGGTTGTGGCACCAAGCTGCCAGAGTTCCGGGAGTGTTTGGACAACGCTCTCAGACAGAGTTTGATTTCTGGGTGCTCCTGTACAGATTTGGGAGTTGGACTCAATAACCCTTATGGATCCCTTTCAACTGAGGATATTCTATGATTCTAGAGCAGGGAAATCAAGTGTGCTCTTACCTGTTTGGCTATAGCTGAAAACTTCATTACATGCAGTGTTTCATCATATGTATTAGCATGTTGATTGATATTTACAATCATGCAAGCTTTGCCTTTTCCACAAAAGAACGGCTGAAACAGGCGAGTCAATTTGCTCTCTCTGAATGGAATATAGCTTGGCTTCATCCTTGTGAAAGAAAAAAGAATAATGAAACTGTGAAACAGAATAAAATACATGAAAAGGCCTGTGCAATACTATAGCTTGGTTTAATTCTGTTTCTCTTTAAGGAAGCAGCTGAAGTATGATGCTTGGATTCAAAGCTAAACTATTTCACCTCAAAGAGCAAGGTCTTTCCTACAGCTAATAAGCTCCCCAACAAGTTAAATTATTTGAAAGTAAGAGATATAGTGTCAGCATCACTACTATTTAGTGTTAGAAAACAGCTTTTGTCTTGTTTCAGCCTCTTTTTTACAAGAGATCTGTCAACTGTCTAATGAGTTCACCTGTATAACTTGGAATTTGAGGGGTTGAGAACAAAACAGAAGCTCTGTACACAAAGTGTATGTCTCAGATGGAAATGACAAAGAAAAAGGATTGTAGCCTTGCTGCTAATTGGCTTTTTTTCCTCCACTTAATTGCCTTTTTTTTTTCCTCCATGCAGTTTTAAAGAAAGTGGTAATTTCAGGTACTCCAGTGATATCTGGAATAAAGAAGGCTAACAAGGCTTTGGAAATACACGTTTTCCACATACCACAAGAATCCTTCATAGAAGCATAAAGAGACACTTAGTTTTTCAACCTAACACTCAGCACATTGCTTACAACTTGTTACTTACTTTGGATTTTGATTCTGTTTCAGTGCTGCAATGCATTTTCCAAGGATATGAAGAGAATTATTTATGTTTCCTGCTTCTTTTAGTCTGTCTCCAAAGGCTTGTGTCTTATTACACCTCTCTGACCCAGCTAGGTCACAGAAAGTCAACCTGAATGGAAGGATTATCCAGAACACATAAACAAGCATGTTTCTAAACAGTATGAAAATAGAATTGTCTCTCTTTTTTCCCTCAGATATCTCAAGGGTAAAGTGACTCATTTCAGCCTACCTAGATTACAGAGTGAGTTGTACTTATGTATCTCATCTGGAAGGCACTACTCAAAGTACAAAACACAACAGCACTGCACTATCTTCCCAGTGAACATAAAGATTCTTGAATAAGATTGCTGCTCAATTCAGCACATTCAAAGAAGTCTGCTTATAGGCTTCATTTAATGCTGTGTAGGCATTCTTCCAATAAAGGTTCCTTCAGTTAAACTCTAGAGTAAGATACAGGGAATTATTCCTACTATTTCTACTCCTGTACCTATCAGGTTTCTAGCCAGTTTTTATAAAACCAGAGCAGTTTGGATTTCCTTCTCAGATGATATTTTTTTCATTTTTTAAATGAAACAAACAAACCAATAACAAGGACATACTGCAGTTTGGCATGCTTACACCCTATGAACTTTTCAAGAACACTTGCATTCTAGTAGTCAGCTGAAGCATTTACTTACTCAGAAACTCCAAGAACATGTGGTTGATGTTCATCAGTTAGAATAAGCAGCCGGATTGAAAATATACTGTGACTGGAATGTAAAAGACGACATTTTAATAAACTAGAATTACAAGAATTAGGCAGACACTGAAATAATATTTGTATGCTACAGAAAATTCTGTGCCAAAAGCAGCCCCACTAATTTACATCAGTTACCTTTGCAACGCATTCATCCAACAGCAAAAAGCAGCAATACGAGTTGTATTTTGTGGCTTTTCATTTCTTTCAATAAAAGGAGAGGGAAAAACATCACATCAAACCTACAGGCTGTCTTGCAGAAAGAAGCAACTAATTCTCTGGAGTTTACTGATCAGAAAATGAATGCTCACATAGCCCCTTAGTGTACAAAATGTAGAGAGTACATGAGCTCATTAAATTTGAAGCATTAACTTCCTAGAAATGAATAGGTTGAAGAATAAGTTAAGGTTCAGCATTCCTGTAATTCTGCCTAGTTCTTAACATACGCAGTTATTCATTGAGTTTCAAAATTATTCCCTGTTTTCCAGGAAGGTTGGATTTCTAATAATTGAAAAGCTGTTGTTATTCTGTTTTAGACATCAAGCTACAAAGACAGAATAATAGATCTCTTATGTGAAACCAAGAGAAAGTTCCACAACCTTATAAGCCCTGTCCCCCATTTTATCCAGTAAATCAGGAAACACATACTGCAGAAGACAAACTTTTCCAGGACAGATTTAAAGCAGTGCTTTACACCTCATCACCAACCCGCAGTTCAAGAGAAGTTTCTTAAAAAACAACAGTAACCTGAAGAACATACAGCACAGTTTGGGAACAAGCTAAGCAGAAGTCAGGGTACTCCCTGGAGCAAAAATAACATTCTAGGCACAAAACTCTGTCAGACAAGCACACATTTCTTTTCTGCACTACTTTAATCTTGAGTGAAAGTCACATGGAAGTACCACTTGAAGTTTGAAGGAAGCTGCCTTTAATACAAAACAGTTTTCTTTTTAGAGAAGCAGCAGGCTCAGTAGCACTATCACTCTAGTAACTAAATGTACAGCATGCCCTTCCACAGTTAAAGAACAAATTACTAAGAGGACTTTAAAAACAAGTAGGAAGACAGTTTCAATAGCAAGTATACCACTTTTTTCATGTATTTCCTCCTACTCAGTTAAATCAGATTCTCCCTGACCCCTCTCCCAGAGAGACTAAGAGCTGGTGTCTTAATTCTTAAGAGATCGAGTAAACTCAGCTACAAAAATGCAATGTAACAGAACCTAGATAACCTAGAAGCACCAAAAGGCACTGCAAGACTCATTGCTTCTTACATTTCCTACTGACAGGCTCCAGGCTTCCAGGAATTATACTGCCAGTATGAAGAATTACCCATCTTATTCCTTTGGAGTCCTCGCACAGTCATCCCCACTCAGAGGGGTTAACATTTGCCAGAGAGCACAGTACATTGGCACTCAAAACAGATGTGATTTGATCATTTCAGTTGTCCAAAGGCATTGAATAGCAACCCAGCTCCTGCTACTGTTACAGTTCTAGAGCCTCTCCACACTTAACCAAACTGTCTTTCAGAATGTCATAACAGAACCAAAGCAATCAAGGAAAGTCTTAAGATATTATTGAATATTGGCTCATTTAGTAGGCACTCTGAAGTTTTCACCTCCCTCCCCTTCCTCGTCTCCTTAAAAGAAAAGACAGACCATGCTTATAATTAGAGGAACAAACCTCCTGCTTGACTGCTCATTCATTTTAGTACAAGCAAAGCTTCGGTTCTTGTTTCCTATTTTTAGTATTTTGCAGCCTTCTTCAGTGCTCTGAATGTTAATCCACTTCAAGTCTGCAAAGAGAGACCTTTCAGATATACTTTTGATCAAAGACACTCAATGAAACCGCCCTAAGTCACAAAATAGTATTCTTACCTTTAATATAAGAGTTTCCTCCTTGATCTTCACAAATTCTTAGGACTCTACGCTTCTGACTTTTTAATGTAGATAATATACTTAAGAGGTCATACACATACTCATTATAAATCTCACAGAAAGAAACCCACACAGACGCTTGCGTTCCTTGGTGTATATTGGTCTGATAGGCATCAACTGGAACACAATTCTTCTCTGTTAACCAAAAAGGAAAACTAGTTCAGTGGTCAAACAACAATACTGATAAACCTCTAATAATTTTAGTGGTCTCTCATGCCAAGGCAAGACACAAAAACATTATATATATATATATATATACACACACACACACACACACATATATATATATACACATATACATATATATACATACATACACACACACAATATAACTGACTGTACTCTAAGAATGTTCACATACAGCCACCTGTACCCAGAATGTGCACAGGATTTAAGCTGTCCTCCCTCTACTGCAAACTTCCAGCATTTTGTTCATTTGCTTTGCAGACTGACATCTCCCTCTTCCCACAGAAGGCGCAAAGCTGCACTGTTGTTCCTCCTCCCAAGTTCAGCTATTTAAATTTGGTAAAGATATAACTAATATTAAGATCTTTAAATCCACCTATAATTACTCACTCTAAATTCCAGAGTTTTTAACTGTTTGTTTTTTTTTCCAAATCAATTTTCCACTTTACCTAGTGAAGGCAGATTTCTTGAAGTACATTTGGAAGAAGCTGGCTCCGCATGACACATGTTTGCAACAGTATTTGAGATGCTTTCAGTCTCCTTGAGAAAATAAGAGATGGTTACATCCAAACAAACAATGAGACTAGCAGAAGTGAAACATAACAGTAATTCTAGTATTTAGGTTTTAAATATTGAAGTAACAAACCGTTAAACTAACTTCACTCAAGCTGTAAATGAAATGCTTCTAAAAATACTGGGCTGACAACCCAGAATGCCTTCACAAACTGCTGTTTAAGTCTGACCAATATTTCAGTCAACAAACCATATTGGAGAAGCAAGTCTCTTCAAGGGGCAGAGGGTGGGAAATGAGGCAGAAGACAGACTGAAGCAGCAGAAGTCACTTAAAAACATAAATAAACCAGATGTGTATTACATCTGTAAGCATTTGAGCCAAACTTACTTAAAGACCTCATACAAGTGAAATCTTCGTAAAGGACTCAAAGATCTGATAAACCACAGCCTTTAACTATGTTAAAAGGCCATTAAAAAAAAAAAGATCCTGTATAGACAACAGCATAGTTTGAGTATACACCCTTGCTGAATTTCTTCACATCAACCAAATCATTTAAAACCCTACTGAGGTTTATCAAGACATATGCATCAAATTTCCTCTACGACAACAGGTGATACAAAGTAGCAGTCCCTACTACTTAAAGATTCCTATATCTTTAGGTATTACCTCCCTTCCTATCCCCGTCCTCTCCCCATATTTTATACACCAGTATAAGCTTTCAATAGACCATTCACACTGACTTTCCAAAATCCAGTCTTGAGAGAGGTTCACCTTACAGTAGAAGAGGGGAACAGATGCATAAAAGCAATGCAGATTTATACTGTCGGAATCCAGGGGTAACTTTATTATGGAATGCCTATTGATACCTATGTAACTCACTTGATATATTTAACATAGAATATCTACAGATAAGTATGATCTTGCACTTTAAACATAAATATCCTATTTTATTCCTATTTATTTTAGTTGATTCTGCACTGTCAGTGTGTTTATGTTGCTTGAGTAATTACAAGAAGGGACTCTAATCATGTACAGTTTATCAAGCACAAAGTAAAATTCTATAGCAGGATATGGGACTTAGCTGTGTGATACATGTACGTATGTCAAAAACAATGTAAAAAAACAATATTTATGCATATGATGTTGAATAAATTTTCATGAAGAGGTTTCAACAGAATTAAGTGAATTACACGCTGTATTATTCTTCAGATCATAAGACTACAGAAAAGAAGATGAAGACTATCTAAAAACAAGCAGGAACATGGATTGATAGTGCTTGCCCATGACAGAAGTTAATACTTAGTGGTGAGTAAGAGGACAGGTGGGAATGGAAGTGTAAGTAAAGCAGCCTTTAATCCAATAGAAAAAAGCAATATTTAATCCAGGGGAAAAGAAAAACAAGTAAAGGGAAGGGAAGCAAAGAGGGTCAGGAGTATGCCATGCTTGTTTTTGCACCAATACTGTGTAACAAACATAAAGAGGAGAATATTAAATACAAGTGTATCACAGTAATTCAGAGCAGTTTCAACAGAGAATGAAAGCAACAGCAGATTCTTTCTGCATGACATGTAAATTGAGCCTGGGAAAAAAGCCTACCGAAATCCATGTAAACCAAAACCAAGCTCACCAAACCATATCTGCTCTCAGATTACAAGCTTGAGTGAGCATTCAAACAGCTATGCTATTCACAAGCTACCAAGCAGCATGCCTTCAGCAGGGGGACAGCTGAGCTATCTGTGCAGACGTATCACAACACATACGCAAGTTCTTGTCATGCATTATTTTCTAGATGCATTTTTACCTTTCTTTCTTGACGGTGGAGTCTTGCTTTTCACTGTAGTGCATCAGCATCTAGATCATCTACTGTAACTAAACTATTAGCAAAGTCAGAAGGTGATTTAACAGAAAGGAATGTTTGTGAAGTATCAAGTTCTCTTTCAAACACAGTATTTGACCTCCTGTTCTAGACCTTGAGATCCTGCTTGTTCCTTCTTGCAAGCTTGTAGATTCCATAAAGATGTTCAAAATATTTATCCACTATCCTCCTGATATTGTCAGTTTTTCCTCACCCCCTCCAAAAATGCATAAACACACACATAGAATGAGTGAACTTTTAAGACTCTTGAAATAAATATGCATTCTCCAGCACTTTCCAGGTTTTTCCATCTGAGGTCTTATCTCAAAAGTTGACTAGACTGCCTCAAGTTCAGTTTACAGAATTTAATCTAAACAGCAGACTTTAGAGTGGAATTTTACATATGTGAGTCATAGAAGGATATTCTTTCAGAGCTAACTGGAGTTACAAGGATGTTGGTATTAACGACCACTGAAAAAAGAAAACCCAGGCAATTGTTACTTCTACACTTCTCAGAATTCATTCAGACTTGCTTTGAATCATAATCAGCTGAAATGACTGAATTCTGGCACTAAATATATGGAATTATACTTCTCATTTACCAAAAGCGGACATTAGAAAAAAAATAAAACAGCCTGTGAAAACTGGTAAATGGAATAAGGAGTACAGAACAACCAAACACACCAGGGTGCTCATTTTTCAGGTGAGAGCTGTTTATTATTCTGCAAATAATAGCATACACTCACTGCAGCTGCCACAGTAGAGACTTCTCTGTCCTGCCTATGGGCCTGGTGCTGGTACCTGTAGTCTGCAGACGCAACCCAAAAGATCCACTTTGCAACAAGAAAGTTTTAGACAGGTCAGATCATGGAATCATAGAATGGCTTGGGTTGAAAAGGACCACAGTGATCATCTAGTTTCAATCTTTCCTGCTGTGTGCTGGGATGCCAACCAGTAGACCAGGTAGCCCAGAGCCACATCCAGCCTGGCCTGGCCTCAGATCTCAAAGACTTTCCAAGGACCAGCGCCACCAGTGTCAGAAGCACTCCTCTATGGAAATCCAGGCTTTGCAACAGTTTCTGTGTTGAACTATATGGTGCCACCCCCCGTGGAAAGTTCTTCCAGTTTACCCTCAGTCCTGAACACAGCCAGTTGCCTTCCTGCTCCAGAGCTGACAAAGAATCCATGCTGTAAATTATGATAAATCTACAGACCCAACAGTAAAACATTTACAAGACTACTCTATAATATGAATTTTTAAACTCCATTCAGCAATTAGGAAGTATATAGTCACTGACCTCTTTCAGTGATGCCAGGAGAGTGGCTTTTATGATTTCTTCTTGTTTAACTTGTACCTCTTCTAATTTCTTGACATCATTACTCAAATATGGTTTAAAATTCATCTTCAGATATTGTCTGCCTCTTATGTAATTAAAAATCATGTCAAGAGAGCGAGGTAAAATACCCAAGTCTTTTGAAGTTCCTTAAAATAAGTTTAAAAAAAAAAAAGTTCAGGTATTTGTACAAGCTTCTCATGGAGTCCTGACTTGGTTGTTACAGTTGCTTTTTGGTATGTAAGTAATACCTTGTATAGTGTATGTCTTGCCTGCATTTGTAACGCCATAAGTAAATACCAGTCCATTTACTCCATTAACATATGCTCTCACAATCTCTTTTGTTGAGCCTTCAAAAAATTTGCTTTGAGTAGTTTCTGGCCCAAAGACCTTGGAGAAGAGAATGGAGAAAAAAAAAAAAACAACAATAAACACAAAGAAGTTCAACATATCACAGTACTCAGTGGTAGCAACTAGAAGATAACGGATTAGTTTTCTGCCTGACCTGAAAACGAAATCAACATTTTATGTTGGGATCTTACAGAATGCCTGCTTAATCCCAAGAGGTACTCAAACCTGCACTTAGTTATTTTTTAATGTTTTCTTACTTCTAAAATTATCTGCTCAGGATACTGCTCGTTAAGCATACTGTTCAATGGATACTTTCAACAGCTCTGCTAGCAATGAACAACTCCTTCCTGCTCTGTACCAACTGTAATTGACTGCTGAAAATCAGCAGTGACAATGATCTAAATGTAAACCATTTGCTTTCCTAAGGAAAAAATATCATGTGTAATTCAAAGAAGAAAAATCAAATTACACAATATCATAGAAAGTCTTCTATGACTATGACTATGATTCTACAACTAATTATATAATTAAAATATAGAAAAAGTCTGCTTACCTGAGAAAAGGTGAATTTATGTACAGAGTGACCAATTCCTCTTTCACAGTTTTTCATTGCAGGAGATTCTTTGGGTGCATGAAGAATTACTGTCTGGGGATCTTCAATAGTTACACAACCCTTAAAAACAAGAAAAGATGAACCAAAACATCCCACAAAATTGTTCAGGTAGAAGCCTATCTGGAGAGATAAAAAGATCTATGAAAACTTGCAAAGTGTACAGATGATATTCTCTTGAAGTATGTAATAACTACACAGATATTTGCTTCACATAAAAGCCAGAACATAATTAAAATTTAGGTAATTTCCTGGAGTCTTCTAAGAGGTTTAAATTTTCACTTGGATTCCTTCCAGCAATTTCTACTTCCCTGACTCTCTTTCTCCAACTCCTTCCTTCTACCTTCTCTTCTCTTTCCCCTTTTCTCCTTTCTTCTCCCTCTTCCCCCTCCAAATTCTTTTCTTCTTCCCCTTTCTCTCTCCCCTCTCCTTTCCTCTCTCTTCCCTACATCTCCTCCTTCCTCCTCTCATATTCTTTCCCTCTTTTTTCTTTTCCCTTTCTCTCTTCCCTCTCCTCTCCACCACACCTTTTCCTTTTCACTCACAACTCATCTTTTCCAAACCCTAGTATGTCATAATTGGAACTTGCAGCACTTTGTACAGCTATGGAAACAAAGATATAAAGAAATTGTACCATTTTCCCCTCTTAAATCATTTCTAGTGTGAAACAAGCTACAAATAGCATACATGAAGTAAATTTGAAACACATCATTTGATTGATAGATGATGCTATTAGTAGTGAAGGAACCTGGATTAGTTTCAGATCTGCTTCGATTGCATTTTCTCAACTGAGTAAAGGCAAGATACAATTAGCCAGCAGTCACTTAACTATAAAATGCAGTATAATGGGAAAATTGATTTTATACCCAACCATCAATATAGCTTGCCAGTGTTTTGACATATCAGCAGTAAGGATTATCAGTTGTAGCTAAACCTGGAATCTGTGTTCAGAGGTTGGCCAGAGTTGGCCATACAAATAATACACATGTAGCCCACACCTAGGCCATACTGCTTGCTTTTCCTGAGTCTCAATTAACAACTCAGTTTGTCAACTGACTAAGCCATGCAAAAGAAGTTTGGTACTGAATTCAGACCAGATACTTACTGCACCAGGCTCTGACCTCCTATACTCTCTAACATCCTCTTCACATTGCCAGGATCAGGAATGCAGGCCAGACATACTAAATCCCTTCACGAACTACAGAGGAGTCCTACACCAGCAGCACATCCATCAGCTGCCACCAGCAGAGCAGAAGCCCTAAAGTAGTTGGCTCTGCAGAACTGAAATCCAGCTGGTACCACACCACTCTCATCCTTTTCCCCAGCCAGCCTCACAGCTTTTAAAATTATTTCAGCATTTACTTTCTTCCCTCACTGCATGTAAGAGCACACAAGTAGTTTCATTTACGGTCAAGTATTCTGAATTTTCCCATTCCAAAGAAGAATAAGAGACACCTGTAAGATAGTTGGATTTTTGTAAATAGTGTAATGCTATAGCCAGCTCAGATTGCTGAATGGCGCCAGACTGGGAATACCATGGCAATGCATACTAGCCAAAAAAGAACTGCTTTTCCTACTGAAAACTTTCAACTCTAGAAGGTTCAACACTAGAACACATACAACAATAAAATAAAACAAGACATCTTAAGAAGCAAAGAAGAACAAATATTAAATCTTTCTTCAAATAGGTCAGGAAGAAGAGGTCTACTGAAACCCACAGGGTCTTGCAAAAATCAGGACTGGCAGATAAGATTACAGAGACCTCATCCTCCAGGAGCAGCTTAACAAATTATTTGCATCAGAGTTAGCAATAAAGGGGTGGAGTAAGAGCAATACTCCTGTGTGGTTCCATGTAGATGTGTAAAACACTGCAGCATCTAAGAATGACAGAATAAGTTGTAGAAGTTACAGAAAAAGTTGTTGATGAGAAGAGCAGCAAGTCAAGCAGGATCAGCGATTTCAGACATTGACTCAAGGGTCAAATACCTGCATTATTCCTAGAGATGTCTGATAGCTTTCTTTAAACTTCTTTGCTTCATGAGCCACGGGCAGGTATAAGAGTGACAACTACTTTGAAATAACATACTACTGGAGTTTCACAGAGCTACTGCTGTGCATGTCTGCACTGTGCACATTAGAAAAAATGGTGATAGTCATATTCACACAAGCACCCACTAATAGCATTTGAAATAACTATAGGACTCTTATACAAACAAAAAGTCCCAGCTCACAATAGTAGGCATTCTCTGGCAGAGAATAAAAACTTATTTCTCAATTCTACAACCAACCTGAGTTTCATGGTTTTCCAGTTCCGCTACAGAAAAGGGTCTCACTCTCAAGAAAACTTTCAAAGGTTGGTAGGCCTATTGACAAAAATAAATGTGTTGTTATCACGGCCACTTCTTCAACAGAACACCCCCGAAATGATACCATAATACACCCCTGATGCACTGTCTGCTGTTCTTAATGCCTCCCTCTCTCCTTGTGAAGGTCAGAGCTGTCATTTACTTCTTGACACCCTCACGTCCTAAATCTGCGCTTGTTTGGGTTTTTACGATGTCAGCACTGGGGCTTTTAAAGAGCACGCTGCGGGAGGCGTAAACTGCGCTGCTTCCACCTTCTGGTCTCCCTCAGCATTGAATTCAAGCTTTAGTTTCCAATCGCTGCTCTATCGCTGCGCACTCGCACTTCGTAGTGGTGACCCCTGGAGAGCTCCCGGCTCCCCAGCACCACGGGGCGCCTCCCTCCCCCCGACAGCTCTCGCTCCCCGCAGGGAGCCCTTCCACCCTGTCGCTTTGCACGGGAGACGCGTTACAAAACGGATCCGCCTCTCCTGCTCCTCTTCGCCAGGCAGCTGCTGACTCCTAGGTGGCGATTTACCCACCAGCTCCAGGAAGGAATCTGACTCCGACGCGTCGGACGGCTCCACAGAGACGCGGTTTTTCCCCTCATCATCCATTGCTCTGCGCGAAGGCACTCGCAAGAAAAGAAAAACAAAGGCACACCGTTCTCTCACAGAGCGAGCGAAAGCACGCAGAAACGAAAACAAAGAGCGCGGCAGCCGCTCCGTAAGGAAATAAGGTCCTCAAAGCAAGACAGCGCGACAGAAGCTTAAGGAACAAGCGGCACTTGGGCTGCGTTTAGATACCTCCCAGCGGGAGCACGCTAACTGCCCCGGCTGGGCATCGCCCTCACACAGCGGCGCAGCCCGCGCCCACCTCCGCACTGCCCCGCCCAGCCCGGCCCCCAGCAGCCTCCAGCCGCCGCTACCCCGCCGCGCACGATCTGCCAGACAGCCCCGCACGGGCGGCGCGGGGAGCATTTTGGGCGGAGGGAGAGCGGGCGCTGATTGGCCGACGGGAAAGGGGCTGGGCGGACGCAGCTCGGCGACGCTCCCTCCGGCCGGCAGAGGGCGCTGTCGCACAGCGTAAGACTTGAATCCGCGCTGCCGCCGTCGGAGGGGCCGGCTTTATCGGGACGAGGGGAGAGCTGGGGGCTGAGCGACGGAAGGGCGGGCCGCCGGAGGGAGGGCCGGGGGAGAGGTGCGGCCGTGTAAATGTTTCCGTCAAAAGTTACACAGTTACTGTGGCTGCTGTGTA